>JAVTVY010002406.1:0-34921 GCA_036873755.1 Hanleya hanleyi
AATTATCTTCTCAGAATTCACTTATCAAAGCAATTGTATCAATGGCCGTTTGCTTTATTGGGGGAAAAGAGTAGGCCTATATCACCCCCTAAGTATACTCGTTGACCTAACTTCAAGATGACTTGCACGTATTATATTGTGTAGCCAAACGGATTAGATGTTGTATGGCAACCGTCCGATACGATTCACTATTTACAACAAGAACGTACAATGATCGGTAATACTCATTTATTCATGACTAAAGAGAAAATTGTAGCTTACATAAGTGAAATGTGCACTTGATGCCACCTAGAAAAAGTAATGTTCGGTCACAGTGGGTGACCACCACCCAGAAAATTTCCACGCATGTATCCTCTATAAAAATACAGTGGTGGTTGCTTTTACTCGCTCGGGTCCATTTTAATTAAGTTGTCTACTTCGAACCTTTTCAGTAATCAATAGTTACGTCCGCATATTTTTTTTTGCAGCGTGTATAACAAACTTAACTTCACAAAATGGCTACCATTACTTCCTGATATTGATAATATATCGCACTTTAATAACTTTGTAATTCTCTCTATATAAAAGTCCATAAAAGTTGTTTCATATAACGGGGCTGAATAAGGAGATACCGTAATGTATTCCTGTTCGTTGGGAGAAAGGTTAATAATGCCGTATAAGGGCATACAGGTGTGTGCGGTGCAATTTGACTGAGCATGGGATGTAAGCGATACACCCAGTGGCCGCTCGTTATTATTTTATATGGCCCCAATAATCATTGTCCGCTTGGACACGGATACATTATGACGTCACCCTATGTAATTGAGCTGGTGTTTATATGGAGAGAATTACAAAGTTATTTCAAGCGTGATATATTATCAATATCACTAGTAATGGTAGTTTTTTCGTAGAGTTCAGTTTGTTACACACGCTGCAAAAAAAGAACATTTATGAGGAACAAGTAAATTTTGATAAGCTACAAAGAAGACGACAAATTAAAATGGACTGAGTTTTGAATGCTTCATCAATGTGACGTCCACAACAGACTCAAAGGCTAAAATGTTCTCTAAAATGTGTACTCGATGTGTCACATACCACTTCGTTTTGACGGCCTCATCTTAGTGGATTTTTGATTAAAATCCTGATATATTCATTTTACGCTTCTTGAACCAACTAGTAAATGAAAGTCAGCTTATTTTGCGCTGAAAGAAACTTTATTTCGACTTCACAAACATCACAATATACTAGTATATCAAGGCTGCTGTCAACGTTGGGCTGGGTAGTGGGGTATTACTGGTTGTCAGATTTATGAAACTGGTCGGATATCGTATTGCATCAGCGCCATGTAGTACATCGTCTTAGATGATTGGAACTCTACGACAACTCGCTTTGTCTGTACGCCACCACTCCGGATACACGACGAGGGATGCTCTGCAAACCAGATAAAATTATCTTTAAATGTTTGGGATGTGAATCAACCTGTACAAAATCTCTGTGATTTTCATTCATTTTCTCGTTAAGCGAATTAAATACCTAAATTTTTCTTCGAATTTTAATGAACCAATCTTGTGTTGCTACAAGTTATAGCTTGGTGTGCTGGAGTTACACACTGAGAATATCTTTTAGAAGGAGCATATCTCTAATTTGAACATATACCATATACAATTTAGCGCGTTATTGTCCTAAATTACTCATCGCCAATAAGGTAATTCTTGATAGACCCTGAAGGACCTGAACAACTTCAGGTGGACCACGTGCTGGGGGATGGGTGTCGGTGATTCCCCAGACTTTACGAGTAGGTGAGAAAAGTGTGGAGATGTGAATATCCTGTAACGACACTTCATATGGAGACAGTGTTACAATGCGCAGGATAGTGCCCTCTGAGATACAAAATGCCCCTGCTACATTCCAAAGGTTGATGAACCCTCCCTATGATTGGTTGATTCATTAACCTACATGTACATTGACGATGTTCTCCTTGATGGCGACAGAATCAAGATGATGAGATTATCGAATCTGCGTTGCGAATAAGATGTGAATGCAGAGATGATCTGCACTTTGGGCTAATGCAGTTCTTGGTTGCAATTACAGCTATGATTTCTCTAGTAGTAGCACAACGACAGTTCAACAACAGTCAGTCTTCCACTATACAGGAGCCTAGTGTGTCCCAGGTTCTGTGGGACAAAGTGGACTCACCAGGAACTAAGTGAAACGAATAATCTCTCCATCGACGTTTCAGGAGTTGGAGGATTACATGGGATATTATAGCGACATAAAGAGGTTGAGGTTCCCCTGTTAGTCTAATTGACTAATAAAATTAATTCAAAAAAGTATGCACAGCATGCCCAGTTTCCTTGATGCTTTCCGATGCTTGAACTAGGACAGTCTTACACAAATATACCTTGGGCTTGATGTATTTTACACTGGATCTGACGTACGGATACAATCAACGACGAGAAAACAGAACGCAATATAAACAGTTCACACAAGTTATCCTCTGTGGGTTCACTAGCGACCTTATGAATTGCACACTCCGCTCGGTTTTAACTAAACTGTTGGATCTATAGTGAAAAATAAATATAATTTCGATTTCAAATTTCAATAATTGTATGTTGTTCAAACTTTGCTGACACGAGGAGTCTAAAATCGTTCGACTGTATGAAGCTTAGTCGGGTATTCTGTGGCGATTCTTACTCGACCCTTGAGTGACCTTACAGGTACAGTCGAACTCGCCGCTGGATGTTGTTTGATCTGTCCAAAACTTTTCTATTGTGCATGTGCCATGAAACAGAGTGGCTATCGCCACAGACTGTGCACAAGATTCTATGATTCTGTCTTTGTAAATGTGTCGGAACAAACGTCAGTTTCAACTGTTTACAATGCTTGTGACATTGGATGAGCTAGAAACTTGTTTGAATTGGCATTAGTGGTCGGTATGTAACCTCATATTTTTTTTTTATCTTTGCAGTGGTTTGAGCTATAAACACGCGTTGAGAATTAAAATCTAGCTATAGGTCATAGACTAGCATTCCGGGAGGACTGAATCCCAAATTGCTTCCTTACCTGGCGTTGGCATTGGTACTTGTCTGGGGTTCTGTCTGTCGGTGACGTCCAATATTTTTTCGATCAGGAGATAACTCGCCTCTAGATTTAGGCACACCTGGAAGTCACTGGATGGATCGGTCCTCTCGAAGGTCACACGGAGGTTACCCTGTGGGTAATTCCACCAGACCTCGCCCCTGGCGCACGTCTTCAGGGTGTACACATCCATCGTTTGTCCTGCAGTCGGGACTCTGAGTGGTGAAAAGATATCTCACTTTTATGGAAGCCGATAGCGGCCACTCGCGTTCTCGCTATCTCGCCCTGTAGATTTGGCCAGGCTTTATGGCGAAAATACTAGAATTAGGGGCGCGAATGGCCGATAGCGGCCATCAAAAAGGTCGCGGCACGATAACACGAGAACACGCGAACGATGCCATTAGCGAGTCGCGACCTACCATTCGCGTGTTCTCGTCTTCTCGCATACTCGCCTCAGGATAGGTCGCGGCACGCGAACACGCGAACGCGCGAATGGCCGATAGCGGCCATCAAAAAGGTCGCGGCACGATAACACGAGAACACGCGAATGATGCCATTAGCGAGTCGCGACCTACCATTCGCGTGTTCTCGTCTTCTCGCATACTCGCCTCAGGGTAGGTCGCGGCACGCGAACACGCGAACGCGCGAATGGCCGATAGCGGCCATCAAAATGGTCGCGGCACGATAACACGAGAACACGCGAATGATGCCATTAGCGAGTCGCGACCTACCATTCGCGTGTTCTCGTCTTCTCGCATACTCGCCTCGGGATAGGTCGCGGCACGCGAACACGCGAACGCGCGACTGGCCGATAGCGGCCATCAAGAAGGTCGCGGCACAATAATATAAATCTGAATATAATTTAATACGAAACGAAATTTACTATTTTTCCGTTTTACAAAATGAAATCCGATGAAACAGTCAAGCGACAGAGAAAGGAACAGTACTTCATTCAGAAGTTCAAATGTGAATTAAACTGTTAATAATACCTTTATTGATATATGAACTGTGGAATTGAACAATTAATTATTTCTTTTATGCATGTATCGACTGAAAAAGAAGATGTCAGACAACTGTCGGTAAAAACTAACCCTGCATTTATCAAGTTGGACGTGTCAGGAAAAACTAACTCAACGGACTTATCTTATGTTCAACATCAGGGCAATGCAGCTAATTGTTTAGTTCTTGTTCTGTAGTATATATCATTGTCAGATTATAACACACTGTTTTACGATTTGGCGTCTCCAGTATATTGTAAATATGTCTCCAGTGTCTAATTTGTATAAAAAATGCGTTTCAGCATGTTCAACAGCAAGGCAACTATATGTATATATATAACTTCACATAGGAAAAAAATATATCATTGCTATTGAAAAGACCATAAAATGGACGAAACCGGTTTAGCAGTACAATATACAGTTTAGCTCAAAACTCTACATTTTATTTTTTATTTCGAATTTAATTCGCATACATATCTCCCGACCGCAGTTTATGCCCCAACATAGCCCCATATTAGCACCTGCTTTTTGGCCTAGTTTAGGACTGACAATTTCAATTGGTTAGGACGATTACGGGCCCAGCTTGTGCCGTATCCAAGTTGGCCCTCAGAGGCGTGGTACAATGACATCTAGAACAAGAGGCATTTATAATGGTTTGCTTCACTTACACTTTGGCCAAAATGTAAAAAAGAAAAAAAAAAAGAAAAAAACAAACGTGTTTCTGGCTTTCAGACCCTATTTTGCGTATTGTTATTTATTTCAGGAAAGTCCCGTTTTAGGACAGCTGTAGGTCAATAGGTTGAGACACAGTGCCACGTCTCGAACCAGAAACATTCATTCTCCAATACAGCCAGAAAAAAGGTGATGGCCAGTTCTGATCATCAATGAAGAGTTATGATGGTCATCATCTTTTAAGGGTGATGATTTTGCCTCATCACCTTTAAAAGGTGATGAGCTAAATTTACACTCATTGCTCATCACTCTTCAGATGTGATGTACATCGTTTTTAAAAGTGATCGTAAAAAAAGAGTGATGGCCCAAACTCATCACTTTCTCGGGGTGATAGTTGTCAACCTTTTCTATCTGTGAACACTATGTGAACAGCTAACGGCCTTTTCTGACTCTCAACATCACATTGCAGACAAATGGAAGGTTGCAGATCTCCATTTGATCAAGGGAGATCGTTCTGCTGATATGTTTGGGGAAAAGGGTGTTCATGCGTATTTTTAGAGGCGATGCGCGAGCTGACATAAACAAGAGTAGAACACGACAGAGCAAAGACCATGTAGTTTCCATCTCTTTATTGATTTTCGTTCATTTTTATATGCTTGCTGATGTTTTTCAAACCAAATTTCGAGAAGAATATTTATTATCTGAGAGTTTTGGGAGTTTCAAAATATAACAGGTTACATGTTTTTTAAAATTTCGGTAGGCTTGACATCTCCTTTTTCAGTCGATACATGCATAAAAAAAATAATTAATTGTTCAATTCCACAGTTCATATATCAATAAAGGTATTATTAACAGTTTAATTCACATTTGAACTTCTGAATGAAGTACTGTCCCTTTGTCTGTCGCCTGACTGTATCATCGGATTTCATTTTGTAAACCGGAAAAATAGTAAATTTCGTTTCGTATTAAATTATATTCAGATTTATATTATTGTGCTGCGACCTTCTCGATGGCCGCTATCGGCCATTCGCGCGTTCGCGTGTTCGCGTGCCGCGACCTATCCCGAGGCGAGTATGCGAGAAGACGAGAACACGCGAATGGTAGGTCGCGACTCGCTAATGGCATCATTCGCATGTTTTCGTGTTATCGTGCCGCCACCTTTTTGATGGCCGCTATCGGCCATTCGCGCGTTCCTGAGGCGAGTATGCGAGAAGACGAGAACACGCGAATGGTAGGTCGCGACTCGCTAATGGCATCATTCGCGTGTTCTCGTGTTATCGTGCCGCGACCTATTTGATGGCCGCTATCGGCCATTCGCGCGTTCGCGTGTTCGCGTGCCGCGACCCATCCTGAGGCGAGTATGCGAGAAGACGAGAACACGCGAATGGTAGGTCGCGACTCGCTAATGGCATCATTCGCGTGTTCTCGTGTTATCGTGCCGCGACCTTTTTGATGGCCGCTATCGGCCATTCGCGCCCCTAATTCTCGTATTTTCGCCATTTCGCCTGGCCAAATCTACAGGGCGAGATAGCGAGAACGCGAGTGGCCGCTATCGGCTTCCATACACTTTGGCAGTTTTATAACTGGGACTAATGAACTTCTCCACGCACGCACCCTAGTTCCTTTCCTATTCACCTAATTCAGTGTGACCGGATGCAGCTCCATCTGCTCGAATATACTAAATTCTGTCGCCAGCAATATTCCGCGGATGCGAACAAGGTTGCGTGGATTCGCATCAGTTCTCACCCGAAGTCAGTTCGGCCTCCGGCCGAGCAATCACGAACATGGCTCTACATGTACATTCGCGACTGCTCGGCCTATTCCGTCGAAGTCATAATATCTCGCGCATTAATGGTGTAAGGATTTTACAGCTCTCAGCTGTAAACCGTGATCCGCCGCACGTGAGGCATATCACATGCTATAGGATGTGTTTCCGCTCACAAAATCCTTGTTGTATTTATCCCTTATCAGGAGATATAATATATATCTACATGAATTGAATATTCCCTTGATTCCGCCCTTGAAGGATCTCTTCTAATTTGAGGTGTTTCTCCTGTTTTTTTCTTTTCGAGCTGATCTCCATGGTAATGGAAGTCATACAGCTGACATGCGCTGTTCGGAATTTCGGCGTGATACTGTGCTTTCAGCTTGGATGCCAATATGGAATCCTAGCAGTGCGCTACGAGGTACTAATGTCCTACATCATGTCGAGTGTCTATATGTAATGACATTTTAGCACGAAGTATCAGCTTATTTCCGTCGAAAACATTTGGACAAAGCGGACCCAGAAATGGAACTTTGTACGCGGGTTAGGAATATTTCTAGAGCGCCAGGATTGGATGAGGCGAGCGCCAGTATATCTGGTCCATGCACGCGGAATTGGTCCCGAGCACACGGAAATAGATGTATGGACAATGAACAGAGGTGCGTGCGTGGAGGAGTTCGCCAGGCCTGATATCTGTTCTTTGCTTATTACATTAAATTAGCCATTAGCGACTTGCATCCCTCTGTCTAGACTTTTCTACACCTACTTGTGTTTTGTCTTTTTATTGTGAGAAATGTGTACATTATTTCTCCATGATTACAAAATTGTGAATATATTGGCCGAGATCGATAGGCCCTAGGTATCAAGTTAAAATTAATTTTTAAAAATAAGTTTATAAGTTAAAATTCAAGCATTTGAATGCATTTCTTCACATAAAATGACCCTCCATTTTTAAATGTTTAACGTTCATTTTTTAAAAGGTTCAAAAATTTTCATTTAGTTGATGACTTTATCCAGTGGAACATTTCTCCAGCAAAGTAACTATGTCGAAGATTTCAATTGAACACAGTTGGGTAAAATGCGATCGTCACAATTTAAACATATAATCTCTCAGCAACCAGAGCATGATTTGGAAAACTGAGGCACCGTTATTTTCTTAAACTAGTTCAAACAATCATGTCAAAATTCTATTCCCCATGGTGAATAGTTTTCGAGAAAAAAACGGTTTTCTTTGTAAAACTGGAGAAATCAAAGCCATAAACAGATTAGAGGCTATTACAAGTTTGGTTCATCTAGCTGCAGATGTCTTGTGGTTGATCTCGTAGTTGTAAAAGTTACCTCGACAGTTAACGGCTACAGTTCCACAAAAGTGTTATAGTGGATGAAAAAGCAATAAGCTAAATGAAGAAAAAGCAAATGAGAATGTTTTTCCCCGTAGTATTGTGAAACCATTGAAACCTGTATATCGACAACGGAAGACCCTGTATTGATAGTACCAATGGCCAACACACAGACATGTTTTGTAAGCGTAATTTCGAGGTGTCCAGGAGTTCTGTTTCTCTCGTGTTGAACTTTGGTCAATAATGTGGCAATTCGGTTAATGGAATATCGGCTTCTAACGTGTTTTCATTATTTCCAATTTACATAAGCCAGACCCCGATTATTGGTGCCATGATTAATAATTAATTGTTGTGTAAAGAAGATGTTAAACATTACAGGACTATATGTTCCACACTATATATTACTCACGGGTTTGGCATTAATGTGCACTGATCAAGCAGGAATGATGGTCGAGCCAAACAGGTGGACACGAACAAGGCCAATACGAGAGCGACTACCTTCATCATGGTGACTTGTGATTCCGAGTACCTGTAGATATGAGCATCCACAAGAAAAGGTTCATTTCAATAACGGTGTGTAAAATGAGGTTTGAACTTTAAACGTGACATTTATAAGACTATGGCTATTTACTTAGACGTTGTTCAAGCGTTTATACTTGGTCATCTGCTGACACTGGGTACCCGTACGGAAAGGTAACATGAATCCCGAAACTGTTCGGGTTAGACACAAGGAACAGATACAATGCACAGAAGGCAGCAGTCATCCATTAAGTTTATCCGCGTCCATGAAGCTTATCCGCATCCATAAAGCATATTCATGTCCATAAAGCTTATCTGCGCCCAAAAAGAATATCCACGTCCATAAAACATATATCCACATCCATACGTCCATAAAGCATATCCACGTCCATAATTCGTCGCTAGCCTATATACTCACTCTCCACGTCCATAAAGCATATCTGCGTCCATAAGCGGGAGAAACGAGCACAAATATCAAAACAGGCATTATATATATAAACATCAACTGATTTCTTGCCAGCGAGAAGCGGTCGACAGTTTCCAGTGCTGACAGCTGGACATCGTAATGTTCCTACCCTCAGCTTCGTATCACTGACCAGTATTCTTCATTTTCCAAATGAATTTTCGAGTCGATTTTTTAAGGGGCAGGACCAGAAACTTGTCCGGTAACAATAACAACAACAACTTTCTTTTCGCGAAAATTTTAAAAATAAACTTATCTTATCAAGCTGGAACTCCTCACATGTATTATTAGGGCTTTCCTGGTGTACTATTACGTTAAAGTAAATATTAATTTGCATGAATAAAAAGACATTCAAATCATTTTTGAACTTTGGTACACAAAAACACACTTTTGACAGAATGTACCTTCATTTTGGTTTGCAATATGGTACCAGCTCTCATAATCATTTGTTTGAAATAATTTCCAAGGTATCAAGTTCCGAAAAAGTATTGAATATTACTGAAAAGAAATTGAAATATTTTTTTTATCTGAAGTGACATCTTGTGGACCAAAAGTGACAATTTTAACATCGCAACGGCCCTTAACATACATCTGTGTAAATTCGAGATACGCTATGAAGTTTAGCGAAAGTTAGAGATTCTAGCTATATAAAAAACACTGAAAAAAAAATCCTTAAAATTTAAGGAATATTCCCTGACTATTACATCAGCGGAATATTCCTTGACATGGTAAGAAATATTCCTTAGTTATGTTGAGGAATATTCCGCTGGTGTAATAGTCGGAAAATATTCCTTAAATTTTTAAAGAGTTTTTTTTCTGTGTAGAAGCTAGAAAAATAAAAATAAACGGTCCACTACTAATATATAAGTAGAATCAGAACCATAACCCCAAAGAATATGATATTAATAAATGCCGAACATTGGTGACGGAAAATGTTCATCGGCAGGAAATGTTCCTGTAGGTTGCCAACCGTTTGCTAATACGTAAACTTCAAGACAAGTTACCATCGTCTTGACGCGTTCAACAGCTATATTAGGCCCACAAGCTTGATAAATGCCATATATTTGTACCCGTATTTTGTAGCTGGGAATTTTTAAAGATCATTTTCACGAAAGATCCTATTTTTTAAGATAAACCTATACCATGAAAATGGCGATATTATCGTGCTCTTTCAATGAATATCGATTGAAAATAATATCTACAATAATAAGAAATATTAACCATACCTTATTGCTGATTCCAGTACTGGGACCTGATTTTGACTGGAGACCAAAATGTGAAATGTGCTACCTTAAAATGAACATAAAGGCATTATATAGGCCTACATTTATGTGATGAAAATACAACCCGAAATCCAAGGACATTTGAATAAATCTTCAAGCTGAATTGACCGACTTGTGTCCAAAATGTGAAGGTAGGGGGAGGGGAGAGGCTAAACGATATATAGGTCATGGACATTGATAATCGATCAGACACAATGCAAAATATTTCATATTGTAAATCTACAAATCCGTTTCAATGAGTCTTCGTCATTTAACAAAATTGACAGGAAATTATGCCAGTGGTCCTATTTTTGAGATGCGGAAAACTGTTTGTCTTCTTTCAACTGATTTGTAAGACATGCCTCCTCCAGTTAATAATAGGACATCACTTGAACAAGGGCCGTTTCCTGATGTGCAGGTTTGGTCTTGAGTGAGGTCCACATAGATGATACGAGGAGACCCGAAATGATGGTCTCGAGGAGATGATCTTAAAATGTAAATATTCTTAGATCTTCGCATCTTCAATAGGTTTATGACCTATCACCAGTTGCATAGGTTATATAAATTTGGGAAATATTCCTTCAAGAAATATTGTGTTAACAACGCACGATGGACAGACAGGCGGACGAACCATGCAGACAATACTCATAGGGCAACATTGGCTGAGGGATAAAAATAAATGGGCTTCTTCTTCGCCATCATGAACAATCCACATCTCTAATCTACGTGTACTCATAGCACAACCATATCAATGTTCATCAATGATTTACTGATTTTCGGGGGCAAAGTGACCATGACCTTTTGACCTGAAAATGAATAGGGCTTCTCTTAGCCCCATGGGGAAGGTATATTCGAAGTTTGGGACCAATACATGAACTGGAACTTGAGATATCGCACAGACAAAACAGTTAACGCATAACGGACGGACAGACCGACGGAAATCGTGATCGGATTATAGGACCTCGTCTATCGACGGGCGCATAAAAAGATATTTTTAAAAGAAAATTAGATCGAATCGCAAAAAACGAAAAAAATTGAAAATCTACAATCGAAAATTTAGTTGATTTTGTAGGAAATTCTAAGATTATCAAGGAAACAAAAAAAATCACAAATATCACCTATGGGTCACTGTATATTCGCACTTGGTACTATAATACTGATGATGCATGGATTGTATATAGCAGTGCTTTCAAATGGGAACAATGGTTTGTAAATATATATAGTGTTCACATGTACCTTTGACAATCGGTCAACAGGTGAAGGTGTCATGACGCGGCATATTTGTATTTACTCACATTGGAAAGCTCAATATACCATGCAGAATATTGTCCACTAAATGTGATATCCTTTCACATGCATGGTCGAATAGATTAAAGGCAACGGGAATTTAAGAAGGCTGTTAACGAATTTTAAATATCAATGTTCATTATACTTCGACAAAAGACCGCATAAACATTCGATAGAATTTATCCACGGAAAATGCCAGTAATTCCATGGAAAAGGCCCAGCTTCGCTAAGAATTTCCAGGGTAACTTTTGAATATCTTCAAATAAACATATCATATCAAGCTGAAATTCCTCACATGTATTATTACTATTATGGAACGGTAAATATTAATAAAAAGGATTTGATCAATTTTATCAAATTTTGGTACTCAAAAACACACTTTTGAATGAATTTATCTTCATTCTGGTTTACAGTATGATACAATGAGCTCTCATGAGTATATATGTATAACAATAAAGAGAAATGTTAACCATACCTTATTGCTGATACCAGGACCTGATTGTGAAAACTGCAACCTTCACGGGCACCAATGCATTAAATAGGCCCACCTGTGATGAAATACAACCCGACCTTCAAACAAATTTTTGACATTTGAATAAAACTTCAAGCTGTATATGACCGACTTTTGACCAAGATGTGAAGGTAGAAAAGTGAAGGGACTGAACGATACATAGGTCAGTAGTATATAAAGTGCATTACAGCGCGTATTGACCTACTTTTTTGTTCCCCCTGCGGCGTATTTGGGGCGGAACTTGATCACGTGACGATCATGTGATCGTTGGGGGAAAATCACCTCCAGCACAAGAGAGCTCCATGCTCTGGGTGACTATAGGGTGCACTCCAGAGATTCTTTCATTCGGCATGGAATAGACTATGGGTCCGTTTTTCGGCCACCAGTTGTCGTAAAACCTTCAACCCAAATCACGTATATGTATATATTTTCTGAAAGAGCACGATGAAACTATTATTTTAAGATATACCACTGCTATGTTATAGAAAATTTAAACTCGAACATTCTTCTCCATGCTTGCTTCATTTTTCCTAGAAAACCCCTTAAAAATGTCGAAAAATGGTCAAATTCGGCTCAATTTCCAGAAAAATCTGTAAGAGCGATTTCAATTAAACTTCTTACTCACGTTCCCTGGTCCGGTCTCAACTTAAAAAGGCAAACAAAAGTGGGTGTCAACCTAACCGTTTTTTGTCAGATTTTCTTCCCGTAAATGAGTCCCGATTTTTAGGCACACCCAAGGGGCATAACTGTGGCAGGACAAACTTTACTCCATGATCCCGATCAGCGTGTAGACGAAGCCAGCCCTCGATTTGTACGTACTCGTTTGCAGCGTTGATAATGCTGAATAGGATGGCATTATAGATATAAGCTATTAAGGAGACAAGAAGAATTATGATGTAGCAGAACAAGGGCAGTCTATCGTATTATGAAATTAGAGAGGGCCATTACTACGAAACTGTGGAGGGCAACCTTAAGGGGCAGGATGTTTTTTACGAAATTAATTATTCACATTTATCGTAATCTCAGAGTGTTTGCGAGTATGGCGGTATACAACACTTGCCAGTTATACATATTATTGTGGGAAATCCGACCGATAACTTTCCCCTACCCCATCTTTGTTTTGATCACTTTTGCCAATTCTAGCAGGATTTTCGAGAACAAAACTCAAAATTAACCTATTTCTTCTTAATAATGTGCATCCATTCGGCAATATGAAGGCCGTGGTTGCTTTTCCGCTTTCCAATGATAGCAGAAACACGGGAAAATGCAAATAAGAGATGGAACCAAGTCAAATTATTGGTAATTTTCCACTGAATTTCCTCCCAGAAACATGGGAAATACTTCAGAAACTTGAAAAATAATTCGTAAAACCATAATAATATACATCTATTCCATCCTTTATGGACTGTAAATGGATTCTCTTGTAAAGAAAATTTACACTGGCAAATTGATATCATTTTGATATGACCTAGTTCTGCCATAATATCTACCGAAATCTCATTCCAGGGGGAGATAACTCCTGTATGGAATACAGTATGCAATAACCTCAATAGTATACTAATGGACACACTGTGGATTATTTTAATCGAACTCCTGGTCTTCTTTCCACCTGCTTCCGAAAATAGCGTTTCAGGTGTAACTAGGCAGTCAAAATTAAACAATCTGGCGTAATGACACATTTCCGCTCCGTAACGGAGTCTACATTAAGATAATGCATAGACTCCACTATTATGCCTTAAAGGGTGCACTCCAGAGATTCTTTCATTCGGCATGGAATAGACTATGGGTCCGTTTTTCGGCCACCAGTTGTCGTAAAACCTTCAACCCAAATCACTTATATGTATATATTTTCTGAAAGAGCACGATGAAACTATTATTTTAAGATATACCACTGCTATGTTATAGAAAATTTAAACTCGAACATTCTTCTCCATGCTTGCTTCATTTTTCCTAGAAAACCCCTTAAAAATGTCGAAAAATGGTCAAATTCGGCTCAATTTCCAGAAAAATCTGTAAGAGCGATTTTGATTAAACTTCTTACACACGTTCCCTGGTCCGGTCTCAACTTAAAAAGGCAAACAAAAGTGGGTGTCAACCTAACCGTTTTTTGTCAGATTTTCTTCCCGTAAATGAGTCCCGATTTTTAGGCACACCCAAGGGGCATAACTGAGGCAGGACAAACTTTACTCCATGATCCCGATCAGCGTGTAGACGAAGCCAGCCCTCGATTTGTACGTACTCGTTTGCAGCGTTGATAATGCTGAATAGGATGGCATTATAGATATAAGCTATTAAGGAGACAAGAAGAATTATGATGTAGCAGAACAAGGGCAGTCTATCGTATTATGAAATTAAAGAGGGGCCATTACTACGAAACTGTGGAGGGCAACCATAGTTCCGGCAACCTGTAACCTTTGTATTCCTCCGCGGTGATGCGGTCTGGCGGTGATTCGGTCGCGGAAAAAAGCTTCCGCGGAGAAAAAGTAGTCCCTAGATAAAATGGTTCGATTGGGTCGAGTGAGGTATCAAAGTGAAGCTTAGGTGAAGGGGCATCTAATGGGCTGGGTGTGGGATTGAAATATCGGCATTCTGCGCATGCGCGGTGGCCAAAGGGTATGAAAATAGACGTTTTGGAGCTAGGGGAGCCCCTAATGGTCAAATGGGATCGAGTGAGGTATCAAAGTGAAGCATTCGTGAAGGGGCATCTGATGGGCTGGGTGTGGGGTTGAAGTATCGGCATTCTGCGCATGCGCGGTGGCCGAAGGGTATGGAAATAGACGTTTTGGAGCTAGGGGAGCCCCTAATGGTCCAATGGGGTCATATAAGGTATCAATGTGAAGCATTCATGAAGGGGCATCTAATGGGCTGGGTGTGGGGTTGAAATATCGGCATTCTGCGCATGCGCGGTGGCCAAAGGGTATGAAAATAGCCGTTTTGGAGCTAGGGGAGCCCCTAATGGTCCAATGGGGTCGTGTGAGGTATCAAAGTGAAGCATTCGTGAAGGGGCATCTGATGGGTTGGGTGTGCGGTAGGAATATCATTCTACGCATGCGCAGACGCAATGCGGAGCTCTCGTCCAATCAGAAGCGAGTATTTCAAATCCGTCACAGAGCTCTCAGCCAATCAGAAGCGAGTATTTTGACCCGGTGCATTATGGGTCATATCCAAGATGGCGACACGTATGTTCAAGATGGCGGCACATCCGGTGTCGAAAACTGGCCATTTCGTGGGGATGTGGTCACCTAGTGTCGAAAACTGGACCTTGTATGGCTCCTGCTAGACGTTTTGGAGCTAGGGGAGCCCCTAATGGGCCGATGGAGTTGTATGAGGTATCAAAGTGAAGTATATTTCAAGCATGGGTGGGTGAATGTAAAATTTTTCCGGAAAAAATACGGAACACGGACTTTATCCTAAATTAGGTGAAAATGCCTATATGGGGTATGGGGGGTATAGGACCATCCTGGGAAACCTACTTCTCGACATTTGCGGTATAGGTTGTGGGGTCTCGTTTTCTTAGTCTCGTCAAGACAAACATGATAGGAAGTGTCCCGCAGCGAATCGGTGAATTTTTTGAAAAAGTACAATATAGCCCCATATAGTCCCATACTTGGTGTATAGGATCAATGTTTGTCCCCCTGGGAAACGTACTTCTATACATTTGCGGTAGGGTTGTTTGGATTTGTTTTTCACGTCTCGTCATTTAGAACATGATAGTAAGTGTCCCGGCACGAATCGGTGAAATTTTTGAGAAAGTACGATATAGCCCCATATAGTCCCATACTGGGGGTATAGGATCAATGTTTGTCCCCCTGGGAAACGTACTTCTATACATTTGCGGTAGGGTTGTTTGGATTTGTTTTTCACGTCTCGTCATTTAGAACACGATAGCAAGTGTCCCGGAGCGAATCGGTGAAATTTTTGAAAAAAGTCACCGAGGCCTGGGTAGGCCCATAGGCCTATACTGCATGGCTATGGGTGTATAGGGCCATACGGGGTGGACATATTGGAGTCTATGTGAGTCCCTAATGGTCCAATGGGGTCGAGTGAGGTCTTATTTTGAAGCTCTCGTGGAGGAGCACTTGACTACACTAATGGTTCGTCCGTGCGCAGCCTGGCCCGTATTATAGTAAGTAGGCATTTTGGGGGTATGTGGGTGTGTGTTTGGGTTAGAGATGGGCTATTCACGGTTCGAATGGGTCGTGTGAGGTATCAATGTGAAGCCTGTGTGGGGTAGAGTCAGAATGGCGTGTTTTTAAATGCATGTCGCGTCAATATGCGCATGCGCAGTCTGGCCGTAGTAGAGAAATCAGGCATTTTGGGGTATGTGGGTGTGTGTTTGGGGTAGAGATGGACCCCTATGGGTCCGAATGGGTCGTGGAAGGTGTCAAAGTGAAGCTTGTGTGGGTTAGAGTCAGAATGGTGTGTTTTTAAGTGCAAGTCGCGTTAATCTGCGCATGCGCAGTTGGTTGTAGTAAGTAAAGTGGCCATTTTGGGGCAGTACATGAAGGTATTTGGGGTCGAGATGGGCTATTCACGGTTCGAATGCGTCCTGGAAGGTGTCATCTTGTAGCTCTCGGGGTGTAGACCCCGATTTGAGGGCTGTTCACGTCACCTGTGACGTCATCGGTGACGTCATCAGTACGAGTAATAAGTAAAGTGGGTATTTTGGGGCAGTGAAAGGAAGGTATTTTGGTGTAGAGATGGTCCATCCTTGGTCCGAATGCGTCCTGGGAGGTGTCATTTTGTAGCTCTCGGGGTGTAGACCCCGATTTGGGGGCTGTTCACAGCATCTGTGACGTCATTGGTGACGTCATCAGTACGAGTAGTAGCGAAAGTGTGCATTTTGGGGCAGTGAAGGAAGGTATTTGGGGTAGGGATGCTTCATCCTCAGTCCGAATGCGTCGTGTGGGGTGTCATCTTGTAGTTTTCGGCGTGCAGACCTCGATTTGAGGGCTGTCCACAGCATCTGTGACGTCATTGGTGACGTCATCAGTAGGAGTAGTAGCGAAAGTGAGCATTTTGGGGCAATGAAGGATGGTATTTGGTGTAGAGATGGACCATCCTTGGTCCGAATGCGTCATGGGAGGTGTCATGTTGTAGCTCTCGGGGTGTAGACCCCAATTTGAGGGATAGCCACAGCATCTGTGACGTCATTGGTGACGTCATCAGTACGAGTAGTAGCGAAAGTGGCCATTTTTTAGCAGTGAAGGTTGTTACTTGGTGTAGACATGGACCATCCGCGGTGCGAATGCGTCGTGTGAGGTGTCATCTTGTAGCAACGCACACCAACACCATTCTGAATGCTTCAACGCCCTGGTGAAATAGCTCAGAAGCTCTGATATTCCATGGAATTGTCACTAATTCTTCGAAATGCAGTGACGCCCGTCAACGCCCGTCGTTACACCTTAACACTCTAACATAACGCCATTATATAGACCGGAGAGAGAACAACAACAGCAACAACAACAACAAGGATGACACATGAGAGAACAACAACAACAAGAAGTTTTTTCATATAGTTTATTTTCCCCAATGTTACATCATACCCACGCTGGGGAGCCGCGTTGGGTATGTTTACAACTCAAAAAGACTCTTGCCCAATCAGAGGCCACCATTTGTATCTGTCATATTCGTTCCTGTCCGTTAGATGTATTCTTGTCCAATCAGAAGTCTCCATTTCAGAAAGTTCCATCTTCGGCCATGTTCGCTCTGAACCGTTTATTCTAATCATCGGCGGGCAGGCCAGGATACCGTTGATGCAACATATCCTCAGATAGTTGTTTGCGCATTCTGAGTATTCATCAGTGCACGAGTGACGCATTCAACCGATGGCAGTGGTGGATCAGCTTGGTAAGGAAAAACGTAACATTGGTCACCCTCTTCACTGTCCACTTGGTGTTGGGTCGTTGTTGTTGGGCCCATCCCAAGACATCCAATTGTTCCACTTGGTCCAGCATCATCTCTAGTGACCTCCGGTCATTGATGGTAAACGGTTGGTCGTACACTGGGTGGATGGCACTGGAATAGAAATAGCGCAATTCACCCGTCACCTTATGGCATAAGATGTAACCAAATGCTACATTTAATGTGAAGGCCGTAGGTTGGTCATTGAAGATGGTTTCCACGTAGCTGCGTAGACGGGTGAGCTTGGTCAGTGGGAAATTGTAGATATCTTGAATAGGGTGATGACGGTGGAAACAGTGCCGTGTCATGGTCCAATGGCGCCGAGAGATGTCACTCTCTGGATGATATTCGGGTAAGAGATCGCTAGGAACATTTATGGGCTCGTCCAGAAAATGTTCGATGTATGACGTATGACTCGAAACCGTAACGGTGGGGGTCCGGCTGGAAATCCAGGCTCTTCCCAACTGTGGGTATAGGCGGGCTCTCCGTCGTCGCATCACCAGTGGTGTTCGTCTCCCCGGGCTTATCTTCACTGGGTCTGACCTTCCGCGGCTCCTCTTCAGTAGGAAGTTGTCGCCAAAACCGTGGAGACGGGACATGAATCAAACGCTGATGCCGTCTTAACTGACTGCGTCGTTTGAAGAGTTCACCACAATCCTTACATTGTTCCGTCGTGCCCTCGTGGACTGAGCGTTCGTGGTGCAGTAAATGATCCTCCCGATTAAATGACCGTGCGCAGGTTATACAAGTATGTCGTGCACCGTTGTGGATGGAGGCCTCGTGGCGTCGTAAATCTTCTGGGCGAGTAAATGACTTCTGGCAAGTTGTGCAAGTGAACATCTTGGTGGTTGTCAGAGTGTCTGATTTCCTTTTTATAGCAAGCTAGCTGTTGATCTATTTTTAGCACACTCAGTTCAACTACCTACCGGATGTAGACTGTTTCTAATCGTCATCGGGCAGGCCAGGATACCGTTGAGGAAACATATTCTCAGATAGTTGTTTGTGCATTCTGAGTATCTATCAGTGCATGGGTGAATACTTTCATCCGATGGGGGTGGTGGGTCAGTTTAACCACGAAGAACGTAACATTGGTGACCCTCTCCGCTATCCACTTGGTGTTGGGACGCTGTTCATAGGCCCATTCCAAGGGATCCACAGTGTCCAGTTGGGCCAGCATCGTCTCTAGCGACGCCTGATTGGTGATTGTGAAAGGATGGTCGTACACTGGGTTGATGGCACTGGAATAGAAATAGCACAATTCACGCGTCATCTTATGGCATAAGATGTACCCAAATGCTACATTTAATGTGAAGGACGTAGGTTGTTCATTGAAGATGGCTTCCACGTAGCTGCGTTGACGGGCGAGGTCGGTCAGTCGGAAATTGTACAAGTTCAATATAGGGCGATGACGGTGGAAGCAGTGTCGGATCATGGACCAATGGCGTCGATACATCTCACTCACTGGATGATCTTCGGGTAAGAGATCGCTGGGAACATCCACCGCATCTTCCAGAAAATGTTCGTTGTTGTCAGGCGTATGACTGGAAACAGTAATACTAGGGACCGGCTGGATATCTAGGCTCTTCTGAGCTGTGGGTATAGGCGGGTTCTCCGTGATCGCATCACCAGTGGCATTCTTCTCCCCGGGTTCAGCTTCAGTGGATCTGTCCCCCCTGGGTGCCTCTTTAGTGGAAAGTTGTCCCTCATGCCGTGGTGACGGACCATGAATCAAACGCTCATGCCGTTTTAACTGACTGGGTCGTCTGAAGAGTTGACCACATTCTTCGCATGGACGCTTGGGTGGCCCATGAATTGAACGTTCATGGCACTTTAAATGATCTGGGCGCTGAAACGACAGTGTAGGCCTACATATCGTACAGCTATACCGGGCGGTTCCATCGTGCTTGGTAGCCTCATGGCGGCGCAAGTCGTGCCGGCGAGTGAATGATTTCGAACGCGCAGTACAAGTGAACATCTTGGTGGTTGACAGAGTGTCTGATGAAACGGCCAGGCCGTTTCCTTTTTATAGCAAGCTAGCTGTTGATCTATTTGTAGCACAGACGAACGCCACTGGTGATGCGATGACGGAGAGCCCGCCTATACCCACAGTTGGGAAGAGCCTGGATTTCCAGCCGGACCCCACCGTTACGGTTTCGAGTCATACGTCATACATCGAACATTTTCTGGACGAGCCCATAAATGTTCCTAGCGATCTCTTACCCGGAGATCATCCAGAGAGTGACATCTCTCGGCGCCATTGGTCCATGACACGGCACTGTTTCCACCGTCATCGCCCTATTCAAGATATCTACAATTTCCCACTGACCAAGCTCACCCGTCTACGCAGCTACGTGGAAACCATCTTCAATGACCAACCTACGACCTTCACATTAAATGTAGCATTTGGGTACATCTTATGCCATAAGGTGACGGGTGAATTGCGCTATTTCTATTCCAGTGCCATCCACCCAGTGTACGACCAACCGTTTACCATCAATGACCGGAGGTCACTAGAGATGATGCTGGACCAAGTGGAACAATTGGATGTGTTGGGATGGGCCCAACAACAACGACCCAACACCAAGTGGACAGTGAAGAGGGTGACCAATGTTACGTTTTTCCTTACCAAGCTGATCCACCACTGCCATCGGTAGAATGCCTCACTCGTGCACTGATGAATACTCAGAATGCGCAAACAACTATCTGAGGATATGTTGCCTCAACGGTATCCTGGCCTGCCCGCCGATGATTAGAATAAACGGTTCAGAGCGAACATGGCCGAAGATGGAACTTTCTGAATGGACAAGAATACATCTAACGGACAGGAACGAATATGACAGATACAAATGGTGGCCTCTGATTGGGCAAGAGTCTTTTTGAGTTGTAAACATACCCAACGCGGCTCCCCCAGCGTGGGTATGATGTAACATTGGGGAAAATAAACTATATGAAAAAACTTCTTGTTGTTGTTGTTCTCTCATGTGTCATCCTTGTTGTTGTCGTTGCTGTTGTTGTTCTCTCTCCGGTCTATATCATGGCGTTATGTTGGAGTGTTAAGGTGTAACGACGGGCGTCGTGCATTTCGAAGAATTAGTGACAATTCCATGGAATATCAGAGCTTCTGAGCTATTTCACCAGGGCGTTGAAGCATTCAGAATGGCGTTGGTGGGCGTTGCTACAAGATGACACCTCACATGACGCATTCGCACCGCGGATGGTCCATGTCTACACCAAGTAACAACCTTCACTGCTAAAAAATGCCCACTTTCGCTACTACTCGTACTGATGACGTCACCAATGACGTTACAGATGCTGTGGCTATGCCTCAAATTGGGGTCTACACCCCGAGAGCTGCAACATGACACCTCCCTTGACGCATTCGGACCATGGATGGTCCATCTCTACACCAAATACCATCCTTCACTGCCCCAAAATGCTCACTTTCGCTACTCCTCCTACTGATGACGTCACCAATGACGTCACAGATGCTGTGGACAGCCCTCAAATCGAGGTCTGCACGCCGAAAACTACAAGATGACACCCCACACGACGCATTCGGACTGAGGATGAAGCATCCCTACCCCAAATACCTTCCTTCACTGCCCCAAAATGCACACTTTCGCTACTACTCGTACTGATGACGTCACCAATGACGTCACAGATGCTGTGAACAGCCCCCAAATCGGGGTCTACACCCCGAGAGCTACAAAATGACACCTCCCAGGACGCATTCGGACCAAGGATGGACCATCTCTACACCAAAATACCTTCCTTTCACTGCCCCAAAATACCCACTTTACTTATTACTCGTACTGATGACGTCACCGATGACGTCACAGGTGACGTGAACAGCCCTCAAATCGGGGTCTACACCCCGAGAGCTACAAGATGACACCTTCCAGGACGCATTCGAACCGTGAATAGCCCATCTCGACCCCAAATACCTTCATGTACTGCCCCAAAATGGCCACTTTACTTACTACAACCAACTGCGCATGCGCAGATTAACGCGACTTGCACTTAAAAACACGCCATTCTGACTTTAACCCACACAAGCTTCACTTTGACACCTCCCACGACCCATTCGGACCCATAGGGATCCATGTCTACCCCAAACACACACCCACATACCCCCCAAAATGCCTGATTTCTCTACTACGGCCAGACTGCGCATGCGCATATTGACGCGACATGCATTTAAAAACACGCCATTCTGACTCTACCCCACACAAGCTTCACATTGATACCTCACACGACCCATTCGAACCGTGAATAGCCCATCTCTAACCCAAACACACACCCACATACCCCCAAAATGCCTACTTACTATAATACGGGCCAGGCTGCGCATGCGCAGACTATTGAACACGGACGAACCATTAGTGTAGTCAAGTGCTCCTCCACGAGAGCTTCAAAATAAGACATCACTCGATCCCATTGGACCATTAGAGACTCACCTAGACTCCAATATGTCCACCCCGTATGGCCCTATACACCCATAGCCATGCAGTATAGGCCTATGGGCCTACCCAGGCCTCGGTGACTTTTTTCAAAAATTTCACCGATTCGCTCCGGGACACTTGCTATCGTGTTCTAAATGACGAGACGTGAAAAACAAATCCAAACAACCCTACCGCAAATGTATAGAAGTAGATTTCCCAGGGGGACAAACATTGATCCTATACCCCCAGTATGGGACTATATGGGTCTATATGGGTCTCGGTGACTTTTTTCAAAAATTTCACCGATTCGCTCCGGGACACTTCCTATCATGTTCTAAATGACGAGACTAAGAAAACGAGACCCCACAACCCTACCGCAAATGTATAGAAGTACGTTTCCCAGGGGGACAAACATTGATCCTATACCCCCAGTATGGGACTATATGGGGCTATATCGTACTTTTTCAAAAATTTCACCGATTCGTGCCGGGACACTTCCTATCATGTTCTAAATGACGAGACGTGAAAAACAAATCCAAACAACCCTACCGCAAATGTATAGAAGTACGTTTCCCAGGGGGACAAACATTGATCCTATACCCCCAGTATGGGACTATATGGGGCTATATCGTACTTTTTCAAAAAATTCACCGATTCGCTGCGGGACACTTCCTATCATGTTTGTCTTGATGAGACTAAGAAAACGAGACCCCACAACCTATACCGCAAATGTCGAGAAGTAGGTTTCCCAGGATGGTCCTATACCCCCCATACCCCATATAGGCATTTTCACGCAATTTAGGATAAAGTCCGTGTTCCGTATTTTTTCAGGAAAAATTTTACATGCACCCACCCATGCTTGAAATATACTTCACTTTGATACCTCATACAACTCCATCGGCCCATTAGGGGCTCCCCTAGCTCCAAAACGTCTAGCAGGACCCATACAAGGTCCAGTTTTCGACACTAGGTGACCACATCCCGACGAAATGGCCAGTTTTCGACACCGGATGTGCCGCCATCTTGAACATACGTGCCACCATCTTGGATATGGCCCATATTGCACCGGGTCAAAATACTCGCTTCTGATTGGCTGAGAGCTCTGTGACGGATTTGAAATACTCGCTTCTGATTGGACGAGAGCTCCGCATTGCGTCTGCGCATGCGCAGAATGATATTCCTACGCGCACCCAACCCATCAGATGCCCCTTCACGAATGCTTCACTTTGATACCTCACTCGACCCCATTGGACCATTAGGGGCTCCCCTAGCTCCAAAACGGCTATTTTCATACCCTTTGGCCACCGCGCATGCGCAGAATGCCGATATTTCAACCCCACACCCAGCCCATTAGATGCCCCTTCATGAATGCTTCACTTTGATACCTCATATGACCCCATTGGACCATTAGGGGCTCCCCTAGCTCCAAAACGTCTATTTCCATACCCTTCGGCCACCGCGCATGCGCAGAATGCCGATACTTCAACCCCACACCCAGCCCATCAGATGCCCCTTCACGAATGCTTCACTTTGATACCTCACTCGATCCCATTTGACCATTAGGGGCTCCCTAGCTCAAAACGTCTATTTTCATACCCTTTGGCCACCGCGCATGCGCAGAATGCCGATATTTCAATCCCACACCCAGCCATTAGATGCCCTTTACCTAAGCTTCACTTTGATACCTCACTCGACCCAATCGGACCATTTTATCTAGGGACTACTTTTTCTCCGCGGAAGCTTTTTTCCGCGACCGAATCACCGCCAGACCGCATCACCGCGGAGGAATACAAAAGGTTACAGGTTGCCGGAACTATAGTCACCCAGAGCATGGAGCTCTCTCTTGTGCTGGAGGTGATTTTCCCCCAACGATCACATGATCGTCACGTGATCAAGTTCCGGCCCAAATACGCCCCAGGGGGGAACAAAAAAGTAGGTCAATATGCGCTGTGCCGTGTTTTATATACTACTTAGGTCATAAACAATACAAACCGATCATAGACACAATGCAAAACATTCCATATTGTATAAATCCACAAACCTGTTTTACAAATTAAACTGTATTTGTTTCGATATATGAAACGGCACAGCGCCAACATCTTCGACAATGATAGGGTTCCTTTTACTGAGAGATCGAACAATCTGAACAGGAACATATCCAAGTAGTGGTCCTATTATTGAGATGCGGAAAACTGTTTGGGTTATTTGAACTGATTTGTGAGATGTACCTTCGTCCTCCAGGTAATCATAGGACATCACTTGGTCTTGAGTGAAATCTTGCAATGATCAGATCGGGAGTAGTATATAGCATATAGACGTGCATTTTGCCGGGGGAGATAACTCTTGCATCAAGTGCACTATAGTTCCGACAAGTGGCTCCACCAGGTCAGGGCCTTTCACCTCGAACAGAAAGTAGTCCCAAATACGTGGTCTACAACAGGGGCCCGTATTATACAATATACGGGGAAATGGGTATGGGGGAGGGGGGGGGGGGTAATTTTTTGTTTGGATTTTACTATGGGTTGTTTGGTCTTGTTTTTCACGTCTCGCCAAGAAAAACACGATGGGAAGGGTCCCGAAGTTAAGCGGTGAAATTCTTCGAAAACCTCACGGAGGTCTGGATAGACCCATATAGCCCCATACTGGCTATGGGGGATAGGTCCATCCTGGAAAATTCACACATGTTCATTGCGATATGGGTTGTTTGGTCTTGTTTTTCACGTCTCGCCATGTAGAACACGATGGAAAAGGTCTCGAAGTTAAGCGGTGAAATTTTTTGAAAAGTTCACGGAGGTCTGTATATAGGCCCATGGGCCAGTAGTATATAAAGAGTAAAACGGAGGGATAGCGTCTCACTGCGCATGCGCGAAGTGAATTTTTGGGTTGCCATAGGGGGGGTTCGCATACGTGAGTTAATTTTTTTTTAATGTGAGTGGGTGGGTTTAAAATGGCGGACGTTTGACGTCCGCCATTTTGAACCCACCCACTCACTCGGTTGCACTGATTGACCGGGGATGTGAGTGGGTGGGTTTAAAATGGCGGACTTTCTGGGTCCGCCATTTTGAACCCACCCACTCACGGGGGTGATTGAGTGCTATGTGAGTGGGTGGGTTTAAAATGGCGGACGTTTGACGTCCGCCATTTTGAACCCACCCACTCACTCGGGTGCACTGATTTGACCTGGGATGTGAGTGGGTGGGTTTAAAATGGTGGTTTTTGGTGTTGTGTGTGTAAAATAAGGGTCCGCCATTTTGAACCCACCCACTCACGGGGGTGATTGAGTGGGTGGGTTCAAAATGGTGGCCGTTTATTTTCTCTGGGACGTTGAAAGTCCGCCATTTTGAACCCACCCACTCACTCGGTTGCACTGATTTGACCTGGGAAGTGAGTGGGTGGGTTTAAAATGGCGGACTTTCTGGGTCCGCCATTTTGAACCCACCCACTCACGGGGAAAACGTATAAAAGCAGTCGATTTTTAGGGCAAGGGGTGTATTCAATTGCACTACTTTGTCGAGCACTCTGACTTACCTGACCTGACCAGCCAGCCTGCCTGTTTCACCTCTAGTCTGCTTCACCTCTAGCCAGCCAGCCAGTCATCCAGTCAGCTTGCCTGTGTTGTATGGGCTGTGAACCTTTTACTTTTGCTTAGTGTTCATTTTTTTCCTTTTTTTAATAGTCAAATAGCTCCAAAAACGTCTATTTCCATTCTTGCGCATGCGCAGAATGCTGATAGTTCAACCCACACCAGTCCATCAGCTGGCCCTTCATCTCACCTTCACATTGATACCTCACTCGGCTCGATCGGGCCACTAGGGGCTCTCCTAGCTCCAAAAAGGCTATTTTGCAGATAAATGTCAACATCGGGTGTACGAAGATTTTTTTTTTTTTTTTATTATTTTAGAGGTAGTGGGTCGAGTGAGGTATTAAATGGAAGCTGACGTGAAATGCTTCACATTGATACCTCACTCGACCCGATTGGACCACTAGGGGCTGCCCTAACTCCAAAAACGGCTATTTTGAAGATTGCGCATGCGCAGAATGCTTATAGTTCAACCTACACCAGTTCATGAGATGCTCCTTCACGTTACCTTCAATTTGATAACTCACTCGACCCGATTGGTCCATTAGGGACGCCTCTAACTCCAAAAAGGCTATTTTTCAAGATTCATATTTTTGATATCATCTTCGCGCATGCGCACAATTACCCTAATTCAAGCCCATACCCAGTCTATCAGATGCTGCTTCACGTCACCTTCAATTTAATACCTCACTCGACCCGATTGGTTCATTAGGGACGCCTCTAACTCCAAAAAAAAGGCTATTTTCATAGCCTTTGGACTTCGCGCATGCGCAGAAAATTCAAAATAGCCTTTATTGGAGTTAGGGCAGCCCCTAGTGGTGCAATCGGGTCGAGTGAGGTATCATTGTGAAGCATTTCACGTCAGCTTCCATTAGATACCTCACTCGACCCACTACCTCTAAAATAAAAAATCTTCATTCACCGGATGTTGATAATTATCTTCAAAATAATCTTTTTTTGAGGTTAGAGGCGTCCCTAATGGTCCAATCGGGTCGAGTGAGGTATCATTGTGAAGCATTTCACGTCAGCTTCAATATGATACCGGACTCGACCCTCTACCTGAAAAATAAAATTTTGTTGACTTGACGTATGAAGATTTTTGTTTTTCAAAAAAATTTTTTTTTTTTTTTGGGGGAAAAAGGATGATGGACATCTGGTGTTAGTTGGTGTGCTTAGGAAAGAAGTTTTCTCTTCCGGCAAGATGGGTTGGCCCTCAAAAGGGCCGTTGATAGCGTGATACGACACACTTTAGGCGCGGAATATTCTCTTCACGCCTCCTACATGTTTTCTGCATATCGGACATTTTATTTTCAAATGGGACTCGCCGGCATCAATGCATCGACACATCGCACCTTGACACGTCAGGGTTACCCAGTAATCCTTGCATAGGCAAAGATGTCCACAAGGTAACACGGCATACCAACTCTCCTCCTCCGTACAGATACTGCATTGTGTTTTTTTCTCCTCGACACGGCGTTCTTTCTTGAGTATGGTAATTTGCGCTTCCATTCCATTCAGGGTCGTCTCCATCCCATCCAGCCCTCTCTGCATGACCATAATCTGTTCATTGAGTTGGATTATCTCGACTTGGTGGCGACAGGGTTGTGGTGTTTCTGCCGCTGAAATTGTGGGAGTTTCGGCAATGGTAGGAGGTCCGGCTGTAGGGTGTTCAGTCCTTATACTTTCAGTGTAGACAGGCGGTGTCATCGTGGTTGTTGTGGCAGGGCTATTAGAATTTAGCCAGGGCAGCTCGTCTTGTTCTCCACCTTCCGTCACATCACTATCGTTTTCTTCCATTCTGTGTATGTCTTGGTCCTGTTGTTCACTCAGTCTTCGCAGCCGGCTACTGTCTTCTGTTCTTACTTCTTCCCGCAATTGTTGTGCGAGTGCTTCGGTACTGTTGATTAACGTGGATTCATCTTCAAGTACTCGTTGAAAACTGGAGATGATCGTCAATTCCCTTCCATCTTCATCTTCTTCATGGGCAACGATTTCTCTGAGTTCTTCTGTCTGAGCAATTCTCGGGTCTCGAGTCGGATGATGTGTAAACAGAGGGGCACGTCGTCTTCGAAAACTCATGATGGTGTATTGGTGAATACATATCAAAATTATAGGCTTTTTATAGTCTAGTGGGGAGGTGAGTACAAAATGGCCGTGATACACAGTCCTCCATTTTTAACCCACCCACTCACCGGCGTCAGTGCGTGCAAGATATAGGCTGACCCACTGTATAGTGATTGGGTGGGTTCAAAATGGCGGCCAATCCACAGACGCCATTTTGAACCCACCCACTCACCGGTGTCAGGCAGTGCAAGAATCCTACTGTGCTGTGTATGTACCCCTTGTCCCAAATCATTAAATTTCTTATGATTTTTTCGATAAAACCCGTCACAATTTTCATGGAATTATTAGACGACTGTCACCCAGAGTCTATACACGTTTTTTTAGTCAGGAAAATTAACTTATTTCCCATATATCTGGTGTTTCAGACTCCCGTACACGATTTTTATGGGTTTAAATTCAATAAAAATTAATAAATAGCGGTAGTGTGTAGCGTTAGACGGTTAAAATTTTTTTATACAATACATTGAATTGCCTGACTGCAATTTGCAATAAAAATCGAGGTCCGTTGACAGGTATTGAAAAATGACAGTCGTTGTTGAAACCACAAGATAAAGACAAAGAAGGCCCACTGTATAGTGCTGTGTTACCATCGCCCAAGCATTAAAATTTCCTAGTTTTATTTCGAATCATCAGATTTTAGTGCATAATATTGCTGAAATAATGCCAACAGAAAACTCAGAGTCAATTTAAATATTTATTTGCATTGAGCAAATTACAAGAGAAAAGAGCCGAAATAATGTCTGTCTGTCCTGGAAATCAGCTGATCAGCAATAAATCGACATCTCCGTGACCTTCAAGGAGATTTTGACATTAGGTTTTACCCGCTTTTATCACAAATCATTATAAAGAAATTGTCACACCCGGTGAACTCCTGAAACCCACATCCTACCTGAGAGTTTGGTAAGATATTCCATTCATTCGTTACCGTTCCCCGTGGAGTAGAATTTCATCCATCAGCTTTCATTGTTGTGGTGCCAAACACAAAAATTGACAAATTATACGGACTGCCACGATAAGCGTTCCGTACTGCACATGTCCGATAAAATCCCTCCAGTCGTTACAGAATGTTGATTCCACAAAACCTGTTCGGTGGCCTACATTATCGTTCAATCGCTGATCATAAAGGCTGCGTTCATTCTCACCAGAACTGTAGGCCTATACACTTCGAAATCTGTGAAAGAATATCAATTTTCACGTTTCCTGTCGGATATCACACAAATTGATGCGTCCGCTGGAACACAGCACACTCCCTCGATTTCAGTCTACGTGTGACATGCAGGCGATGCATGATGCAGATCACATTATTCATCTCAGCGGACACCGAAATGGAACAAAATTCCGTTATACACTGCAACAGAGAATGTTCTCCCGCTCAGAAAACACAAAATGGCTACTGAACACCAAAATTTCCCCGGATAATAAAGTCGTTCAAACCACAGCGCCATCTATACGCTTTGGTGCAAGGGAGACAACTCGGACTAGACCAATTCGAAGATCATGTCCGCTATATTTAGCCTGAATGGGTATAGGGGTGATCGGGTTTTTTATGGCTTTTACTATGAGCTATGAGGTTGATCATGTAGAATACGATGGAAAAAATTTGAAAGTACCGCGTAGGCTTGTATATAGATCCATATAGACCCATATACACTCATATACTGGGATATTAGTATGTATCAATCCATACGGGGTGGACATGTTGGAGCACTAGAGGCCCAATGGGGTAGAGTGAGGTCTTATTTTAAAGCTCTCGAGGAAATAAATAAATAAATAAATAAATAAATAAATAATAAAAAAATCAAAAAAATCGGCGAGTAGTAGACGAAGGGAAAATTGGAAAGTATTGACCATGCCCCAGAATACTTCATATGCATATCACGGCCTTAAGGCCTATGTAAGATGTAATCTACATCACAGTTTAGTAGTATTAAAAGCGCAATTCACCTTGTCCCTTCCAAAGAAATAAAATCGGCTCTATTTTACAGGAGTATATACGCAGGTGACGTGGGTTGTCACGTCACTTCCGGGTTTTCACTAAACACTACCTCCAAACATACAAGAGTTGCAATGTTCAACCGCCGGGGTGTTTTCCCGCCCCAGCGCCCGGCAGCGCGCGCGCGCGTCATCCCGCGTCATCCCCGGCAGTGCGCGCGCGCGCGCGGACGCGGGTCAAAAGGTCAAAGGGTCACCTCCAGGTCAGACGGTCCAATGTCCAATGAGACAATGTTGCGGTATCGCTATAGTCAGAGCTTGAGCACAAAAAAAGGGGGATTCTAGATCAACCTGGGAAAGATGGGCAGTTCCATGTGGACCAATCAGCGGTCGAGAAAAAGAGCCAATCAGCGGTCGAGAAAAAGAACCAATCAGCGATCGAACAATCAGCCAATCGAATTGGGGTATTCACGGTGTGCTTTCGCTGACGTCCGCGCCCACATCTGGGTTCTTGTACACACGGGTAATGTTTTTCTGGACATGGATGGGTTACCTTTGGCTCCATTCTAGGCCACTGATTGGCTAATAGAACTTATAGTCATAATCTATACGTGTTGGACGAGTCTCTTCACTCACCGTATACACGTACCTCAATGAAATGCCCGCTCCAAACCTAGACCAAAAAATACGTACTTGGTCTGTAGGCTGATTTCATTGGCTCTCTATTTTTACTATAGTGCTCTTGCATTCTAACCTTGATGGGTTACCTAGCACTGATAGTCATAATCGATACGTGTTGGACGAGTCTTTTCACTCACCGTATACACGTACCTCAATGAAATGCCCGCTCCAAACCTAGACCAAAAACACGTACTTGGTCTGTGGGCTGATTCCATTGGCTCTCTATTTTTTACTATAGTGCTCTTGCATTCTAAACTTGATGGGTTACATTTTGGTCCCATCCTACACCACTGATTTCAGTTTGACTGAATCTCCGCATTGGGCATTAATGCATCAGGAATAAAACACACAAGACAGGGTGTTTTGGTGAGATCTCATTTTTTTATTCATTGAACAACAACAACGTGAGAACAACCACGTGAAAACTCAAGCCCAGAACAAGGGGCTTGTCATTAACTGAAGCCCAGAACAAGGGGCTTGTCATTAACTGAAGCCCAGAACAAGGGGCTTGTCATTAACTGAAGCCCAGAACAAGGGGCTTGTACATTGAAGCCCAGAACAGCGGGCGTATGTACATTGAAATAATTCAAGCCCAGAACGGGGCTTGTACATTGAAATGATGGGCGGCCCAGTCATAGACGAGTACATCGCGGTCCTCGGCCTGGGGTACTCGTCAAACATCTGTACGATGGTAGATAAGGGTCTTCCCCGGCATCGATGGTACAGGTAAAACAAGCAATATTGTCCGCACACGCCACTGGTCAGGCTTTGCAACGTTTGACTGTTCCAACACCACATCTCTGTGCCTTGATCCATGAAGTCTGTTAAATCGGGATGGAGGGGTGGCAGACCGTACGGGTCAAAGTATTCGCCCTGCTCTTCTGTCAAGTACACGGCCACCCAGTGTTCACCAGGTCGATCCATCGGGTCCGTGTTGAGAACGTAAGCAGCCGGATACATACGGTCTAATGGAAACACATCTCGGGCGAACACCCCTTGAAAGACCCTACGTGTCTCTGGGTCATTCTCCAGCACGGTGGTTATCTGGTCTGTATCCATGTTAGGTGGGGAAGTCACACAGGACGTTGCGCGCCTTGTCCACTTGAATGATGTTGTCAAACTCGGCGTAGCAGATCACATTGACGGTGGTCGCCAGGGCTCGTGCAAAGTGGATTTCCAACCGTAAGTTGCCTTGCTTGGCCAGGGCCAGCTGATAGTCGTTCTCTAAGGTGGGGGTCAGATCGAAACAGAACAGCGTGTATCCGTTCGCGTAGTCCTCCCGACTGATCATATTCCCTTCGTCCTGGTTGATTTGACCGGTGGCTGTAAACAGGCTCTGGTAGGCTCGAATGAAATTCCTCCGCCCAAAGTTCAGGGTTAAGGCCGTGGCTGGCACCTGTTGTCCATCCACATGCAGGGCCACAAAATTGATGCCGAAATGTTTAAAGTCAAACGGATTCTCTGGGTCGGCTCCGCTGAAACTGGTATTTTCTACACAGGCCAGGATCAATCGCTTGGGTAGTTCCCCCAGGAACAGGTTTTCTTTGTTGGCGCCCATATTTCCAGCAGGCACAGAGAACACTTTGGTTTGTACACGTCGGATAGGGTACTGGGCTGGTTTTTGTTTCCAAGGCTTTCATGTGTCCCAATTGAACGGCTGGATTCGGTTTCACTTTTCGGACATACAGGACTGCGTCTTGGATGACAATCTTATAGTCCACTACATGCCCCTCTACGTTAGTGGCCATCAAGGCGAAGGTCGGAGGCGCCCGTATCAGTCGGATTTTGATGGGGATCTTGTTCAAGAGGTACCGGTCTTGCATGAACATGTCTGCATGCAGTCGACCCATCATATCCACCGAGGCACTGTTCGCAGTGAAAGCCTTCCGTTTGTTATATCCCCGATTGTCCGCCGTGTCCATGTGCTCGGCCGTGTCCCTGTAGAATAAAGCGGTTGTCAGCTGAGATTTTTTAGCCTCTCGGCCATACGACAGCAGTGTCTCGATGTAGGCTCGATAGGGGTACGTGTTGGTGGAGTCACTGATGAGTTTGTCGCTGAGAAAAATATCCACCTGCTGAAACATCGAGTGCAGCCAGAGATTCGTCGGGCCCACCGTTGCTTGGTCAGCGAGTCTCGTGCCAGCTCCATTGCCCACCTTGGCTTTCACATACAAGTAGGTATGGGCTAAATCCACATAGGCCGTATCCGCATTACTGATGGTGAACTCGATGGGCCCGGTTTCGTTGATGCTGGAGAGCGGGAGATGCTCCATCCATAATCCTTGTTCGACACTGGTTTGTGTGGGCGGCACGGTCCACAAATCAAATTCACTGTTGGTGGAGGGGCAGGACTCGGCGTGGATTAAGGCCATGTTTTAAGAAAAAGATATCCCGGGTCTTCTTGGATGTGCGTCGTCGCTGGGTCGGTCGTCGACTGGTGCGTGATCTCGGTGGGGCAGCTCTTTTATTCCCTACGGTGCGTTGTGCTTTGGCCCCCAAGACGCCTCCCGCTTCTTTGGCCCGTCGTTTCAAGGCTTGTCGGGGTGCCGTACCCCCCAAGACATCACCGGCCACTTGCAGTCCACTGCGTACCGCTTGTTTGCCGATTGCTTTCACCCCACGCGTCACCAAGGGCAGGAACGTTTTCACAATGCTGCCGAGTATGTTCCCAGTCCATGTCCTCGTTGCATGCGTGCACCGCTAAAGACCGGAAAGCCACCCCCGGCCTGTTGGGCATAATAGTCGGCATAGCTGCGTGCATCGCACTCGGAAGGTACTTTCATTATGCAAAGGGGGGAGCACGTGCTTGTCGAAAATGAAGTGTCAGCACCACTTTTCCTCGTTCGAATGCCACCGCTCGTCCCGTGTCATCTCTTATATCCACGGTGATCGTGTTGATGTCGGTATGTCGTACGGGCAGGTACATGATATGGTTGAAACTGTGGGTGACTTGATCGCCATACGTCTTTTTAATGGGGACCACCCGTAACAGAGGTGTGTTGATATCGCCCACGATGTGGTTGTCCACCACGTCCGAGTAGACGTAGAGTCCGTACATACCCGACTTCATATCCATCGGCATCTCGCCATGGTGTTGGTTGGGACCAGCGAACGTCGGTAGATCGAAACCCAGCATTTGCTGTAGTGTAGGACTGAGTTTCACATTCACGGTATCGGTGACGGTAAGCTGTGCCTTGTCGTTGTGTACGTTGACATCGAAGAACACGTTTCTCTTGAAGCGCAAGGCTATCAGGCGTGTTGCACTATCCGTCACCCCCCGTAGCGCCTTATCATGCATCAGTCTTGACAACCCACCCATGAACTCTTTGGGGGTATCGTATTGGCCTTCGGGCAGGGTGAGCCGGGTGTTTTTGCCTTCGTAGGTGACCTCGTACCACACTTCATTGGCGCGCACGTTGTACCACGAGTAAGGGTATTGGACATCCACGAGGGCACATTCCCACCGGCCAGGTAAATGTAACGGTTGCGGTAACTGGGTGACGTACTTGGCCACGGTGTTGTCAGGAAACACATCCAGCGAACGGTTACTGGGTAGGATCAGGTAAAACATGGCGACTGAGCTGTCCTGCTGCTGCTGTTGGTTTTAATAGGTCTTCCAGGCCTTGGGCGGTTGTGTGCGGCGTCGTGTTCGTTGCGGTGACTTGCTACGTGTCACGGCTCTGGAGATGTGGGGTGTCTTGATCAAGGGTGTTTTTTTATAGGCGCGAAAAGAAAGTGCCCGTTGTGGTGGTGTTTTGGGGGGTGACTCCGGTTCCCATTCAACTTCCCAAGAAGGTAGTGGGCCACTCGGTGATTGCTGAGTTTGCTGCATAAAGTCCCAGCGGTGGGGGTTCCCCACCAATTCCTGTGGTACATGCATGTCTTTCAAGCCTTGAGCGAAGACCTCCCATCCTCGAGGATCGGTGTGCGATCTGCGTTAACGCATCAGATCATTCACTAAATCCGTCATGTGGGTGCCGGGGACCACCTGATTCTGTACCAGGAGTTCACCTTTATCATTCCAAGTCATGTTAGGATTCTGTTTCATCCGTTGTAATACCAGGCCAGCTTGTTTCTTGAACGAGGCAGGTACACTCTTCAGCACTTCGTCTTCCACCCACTGTGGGGCTGTGGAGGCTACCTGACCCGGCTGTTGGAGCGGTGCTGGGGTCAGCGGTCTGTCACGTGGTGGTGGTGGTGGTGGTGGTGGTGGTGGTGCTGTTGCTGGGGTAGACAGGGTTTTGTATTGGTCCATGAACGTCATGTACCGTTGAAGCGTCTCATTGTGCCGTTGTACTTTCTCACTGTCGCTTAACCCCGGTCTCTGTAAGATCTGTTGCATCTCTCCATCGAGGCTGTTTATGGTCTTCACCGTAGGTGGGAC
>JAVTVY010002407.1:0-35836 GCA_036873755.1 Hanleya hanleyi
AGTTTATCTCTGAAAAGCTCTGATTTCTCGATGAAATCTGCAATATTATTGCAGTTTCGTATATATCTGTTCAACTCTCCCGTAATGAAAGAGTTGAAACATGAGGTCGGGTGTGCCGACGTTCTGTGTAAGTACTGAAATGTTTCAGTTGCTTTTGTATAGCATTTAATGTCCAATATAGATTCATTTCGGAACCTCGTCCCTTTGAAAACAGTCAGGTCTATTAAAGTAATTAGCCTCGTTTTCTGAAATAGTATGTGTGAATTTCAGCAAGGGATGAGCTTTGTTAGCCATCTCGAAGAAAAATTCTGCCTGTGTGATAGTTCCTGAGAATATCCAGAAACCGTCATCCCGGAATCGTTTGTGCAGTAAAATCATATCTTTGTATGGGTATACTGACAGAAGTTGGTTGATGTGTTTGAAAATGGCAATATCACAAAGCTCAGGAGAAGGTACTGCTCCTTGAGGTGCGCCTACAATCTGTCTGTAGAACTTGTCGTTGAATCTGAATTCATTCTTTGTGAGAATGAGATTTGCTATATCAAGCAGGAGGTTCAAAGGGGGTCTTGGTATTTCATATACCAGGTCCGCATACATAGTTAAATCTGTTTTCAGAGCGTGTAGTATTTCATCAAAACCGAGATTCGTATAAAGTGACGTAATATCATACGTTATTAGTAACGAGTCTCCTGGGGTAATGCATTTTTCAATTACATTAATAAATTCGGTGGTATCCGAGATGTATGTATCCTGTTTCCTTACAATTGGTAATAGGAAATAATCAAGATATCTCCCCAATTTTTCTGTTGGGGCACCGCATTGTGCGATAATTGGCCGACCTGGTATTTTCAGGTCATGAGGAAGGTCGGGCGTAACTGGATCCAGGTGTTTTATAACTGATTCCACCTTATGTATCTTAGGCAGAAAATATAGCGTTGGCATTACTGTAGTAATTTCTGATAGGTAATTCAGAGTTTGTTTACTCAGAGCATTGCATTCATTTAGTTTAAATTATTTGTTTTACCAATTGTATTGTGTGATCGGTATTTACCGTCATAATTTCCGTGTAGTGTATACCATCATATAGTTGACGGTTGGCTTCGTTTATGTAATCCTGTTTATTTAGGATAACCGTTGTATTGTTTTTATCGGTCTTTGTGATCACATACATGTAGGCCAGACCCGCTGACTTCAGTTTATGAAGTGAGGCGATTTCCCCAGTCGTTACATTATTCATCCCATAAAGACTTTTGTTCTTGGTAGTAAGAAGCATTTTAGTCGCAAACAGGTAATCCTCTGTGCTATTATCCGCTAGTGGCGGAATAAATGTAGAGCGTGGTCTGAAAGGAACAGATTTTCTGTTGAATTCAGAATATTCATCTTCAAAATATACGTTGAGACGGGCTCTATGTTCCATAGATTTAAAGTCTGACATCATATTATCTATTCCCAATTTAGAAGATGGGACGTATTTTAGTCCCTTTGATAATAGAAGAATGTCGTCAGACGACAGTTCAAGGGTTGATAGGTTTCGGATATACTGTTTAGCGGTGACAAGTTCTTTACTTTGTCTGACTTGACGGGCTTTAGCCTTGTGTCTTAGATGAGTCGATTTACGACTGGCGTTTTTCGCCTTTGCAGAGAATCTTCTGCCTGGCATTATTTAATAATACCAGAAAAACTACAATTTATGTAGTACCGGTATCTCAACAATATACGGTAATGTATATTGTCGTTGAGTCGGTCTGGATGATCTGTTGAAGCGGGGGCAGCTCTGGGTAAATATGACCAGGAAAGCTCCGAAAACTCCAGTGCATGTAGTATCTCTCACAATATACGGTAGTGTATACTGTCTTGTAGACAATCAGGATCTGTTGACATCTGGGTTAAGTATTAACAGATGCCTATCTTTGATAGGTCAATATTTTGAGGCCGGTCTCAGCAATTGGTTAAATATAGCGTTATCCGATTGGATTAAAAACTGTCTAGCCATTGGTTGAAATTGGTGTGGATGGCTGTCTCCTTTGTTCGCTTCCATCCCACCAAGCTCGAGTCCCTGCTACTAGCAGTTTAGTACATGACGGCGTGATTTAACCGTATCGCTTTCTATGTCCCGACTCTATAGCACACTGTGAGAGTATGATAAAGTTTCCAGGTATAACAATACAGGACGGAAGAATGATTTCAACAATGTTATATACATTGTATAAAAACGTGCGGTTTTAAATACTGGTACATGTTAGAAAACCTATTATCTCAGCAGACCCGTTGGGTTGTGATATATACGAAAATACGAAAATATTTACTTGGTATAATGGACCAAGCATTTACTATTTCACTCATAGCAATGACCTGTGTTAATAATGTAGAAACACAAGATAACCAAATAGATTGAAAAGCTGTTATTTATTAACAGTATGCGTGCATATAATTCATATATATGGTTGGCCATCCCTGCCAGAATTCGTCATTTAGAGGCTGCCTCTAAATAATATATACCATGGTATAAAATGCCAAGCCTGCCATAATTCGTATTTAGAGGCTGCCTCTAATTATTTTGTACCATGGTATAAAATGCCAAGTCTGCCATAATTCCTATTTAGAGGATGCCTCTAAATCGCCAAGCCTGCCACAATTCGTATTTAGAGGCTGCCTCTAATTACTTTGTACCATGGTATAAAATGCCGAGCCTGCCATAATTCGTATTTAGAGGCTGCCTCTAATTATTTTGTACCATGGTATAAAATCGCCAAGCCTGCCATAATTCCTATTTAGAGGATACCTCTAATTCATTTTAGCCATAAGTCGTAAATTTTCACCTTCTTATTACTTCCACCAATGATATGCGCTTTCACAAATTTGGTGCCATATCTCTACGCTTGTTACAAGTTTACTCATTGGTCAAATTTAATATTCTTGATATGACATCGAGTTGTTTATGACTTACGGCTAAAATGAATTAGAGGCATCCTCTAAATAGGAATTATGGCAGGCTTGGCGATTTTATACCATGGTACAAAATAATTAGAGGCAGCCTCTAAATACGAATTATGGCAGCCTCGGCATTTTATACCATGGTATATATTATTTACAGGCAGCCTCTAAATACGAATTGTGGCAGGCTTGGCGATTTAGAGGCATCCTCTAAATAGGAATTATGGCAGTCTCGGCATTTTATACCATGGTACAAAATAATTAGAGGCAGCCTCTAAATACGAATTATGGCAGGCTTGGCATTTTATACCATGGTCTATATTATTTAGAGGCAGCCTCTAAATGACGAATTCTGGCAGGGATGGCCAACCATACATATACGCAAAGTATAACTTTTTTACTACAGGCATTTGTATGTAGTTAAAAACAGGCACATGATTGATATTTACAGTGTCAGTATTTACATTGTCAGTTATATATTAAACTTGACAGAGCAAAGTCCAGTTTGGTGATTATAGGAGAAATGAGCGAATAGCTTCATTTACTGGTAATGTTCAGTATCTCCAGCCTTTACTTTTCTTTGAGGGGTTTTCGTCTCTTCGTTCACGGTAATTCTGTGGCCGCTTGCCCTTGAGACTTTCGTATGGGCGGTCCTCTGGTTTCTGGACCCTGCGTTCATTTGTCATAAAATCTTGAAAGTCCTTTTCCAGTCCCTCACTATACAATCTGACTTCCTGTAGAAACCATTTTTGGGCCTGTCCGGCATCCTTGTTTGTTGTTGGTAGTGCCGCCAGGGTTTCTTCATAGATCCTGGTCAATTCACCTGTGCCCGCGTTCACATACTCCTCGCAGTCGTGGTGTATGTATTCCCGGAATTGTCGGAATGCTCTTTCCTTGGACGCCTTGAATTTTGGCTCCAATATCGACTTAATGTGTTCACATTTGCCAAGATTTGGCGTGAAAGTCAGTTTAGCGAACATGGGTCCTTCCGGCTTGTCAGCCACCTTTAGTAAGGAGCCCATCAAGGTGCGTACAGGCTGTCGACGGTCCCCGATAACTTTGATATCTCTCAATGCCTTAGTACAAATCTGCATGTACTCTCCGTCTGGATTTGGTGTATGTTGCGGCATTCTGCCGTGGCCTTCGAAACTCTTACTGATCGATGGGAACATGACGTTCTCTTCATTGGAGGCGGATGGATTCATGCTGTCGGGTTCAGTGTTTCTAAAAAGGCCGCTAATGTGTACCGATGGAAGCATTTGTGGTGATATGTCTTCCCTGATTGATTGATTGAAATTGTAGTTTAAGGGCCGCTTCCCATACGGATTTCGCGGCCCATCAACTCAATGTTTTATTTAAATTTCACGGTACATTTCTTTGTTAATTTGATATCTTTTGCAGCGCTAGATATTAAAATAAATAATTATATAATGAATAACAATAACAATGAGGAAATATAAATACTAGTAGAGAAGAGTCGCTATGTACAAGTCGTTAAGTCTGTCTTCCCTGATATTAACTTGTAGTTTATATATCATTAGGTCGAAGCCTTTCATTCGACATGTGCTGCTCAGCATTGCGTGAGTTCACACTTAAGACAGCCTTTTAATGCTATCAAAAAACACCGCTTATAAGGAGAAGTCGCAGAATATGGTGAATACCCCGTTGAGTTATGAGGGTAGACAGGAGGTTTATAGTTTGTTTAAATAAACAAACACCGGGAATAATCACCCGACGTGATCAACAGATCATCCAGACCGACTGAACGACAATATACACTACCGTATATTGTTGAGATACTACATAAACTGTAGTTTTTCTGGTAGTATTAAATAATGCCAGGCAGAACATTCTCTGCAAAGGCGAAAAACGCCAGTCGTAAATCGACTCATTTAAGACACAAGGCTAAAGCCCGTCAAATCAGACAAAGTAAAGAACTTGTCACCGCTAAACAGTATATCCGAAACCTATCAACCCTTGAACTGTCGTCTGATGACATTCTTCTATTAACGAGGGGACTAAAATACGTCCCATCTTCTAAATTGGGAATAGATAATATGATGTCAGACTTTAAATCTATGGAACATAGAGCCCGTCTCAACGTATATTTTGAAGATGAATATTCTGAATTCAACAGAAAATCTGTTCCTTTCAGACCACGCTCTACATTTATTCCGCCACTAGCGGATAATAGCACAGAGGATTACCTGTTTGCGACTAAAATGCTTCTTACTACCAAGAACAAAAGTCTTTATCGGATGAATAATCTAACTTCTGGGGAAATCGCCTCACTTCATAAACTGAAGTCAGCAGATCTGGCCTATGTGATCACAAAGGCCGATAAAAACAATACAACGGTTATCCTAAATAAACAGTATTACATAAACGAAGCCAACGTCACTGTATGATGGTATACACTACACGGAAATTATGACGGTAAATACCGATCACACAATACAATTGGTAAAACAAATAATTTACCAACTAAATGAATGCAATGCTCTGAGTAAACAAACTCTGAATTACCCGTCAGAAATTACTACAGTAATGCCAACGCTATATTTTCTGCCTAAGACACATAAGGTGGAATCAGTTATAAAACACCTGGATCCAGTTACACCCGACCTTCTTCATGACCTGAAAATACCAGGTCGGCCAATTATCACACAATGCGGTGCCCCAACAGAAACAAGGGTTATGTGTAACCCGGCAGCTCGCCTTTTGGGTATTCAATAACATGCAGCTTCACATAAAGATCGAGCCCTTCAGGTTGCACATCACTGGCAATGACAATACATATTGCAATAAAAATTTGACTTCTTGGTCAGTGATGTTGAAGTTGGATTGAAACATGAACTATATTATAAAACTTGAAATAAAGATTACCTTTTTTTCCAAAAGTAAGCTTATACATGTCATTATGAATACATGTACAATTGAAATTTGGTCTGAGATGTGGGTGTGAAATGCTTGGACAAATATGGTTCGTGCAAAAGCTTGAGGTTAAATCATGATGAGGAATGGGATTCGATACCAAAATTGAAGGAAATGGTTCTTCATTAAAGGCGACACAAAATTCCAAACCACCAGGGGTTAATATTGTACTTCTGAAATGAAATAATGTCATTAAACTATTAGTAATTACTATAAAGGAATATATTGTAGTTGATTTGATGTGTTTGTCTATATGTAACAGGTCGATAGTTGGTGTAAGAACACATTGTTGAGGCTTTTGTTGAGGCTTTTGTGCAGCTGAAAAGGGTCACGTCTAGACACATTGTTGAGCTCAGACAGGCTATTGTAGGCTTTGTCTTGTGCGTTCTTACACCAAGTATAAACCTACAATACATTGTACACTGCATCGCCTACCTAATAGGTTAGTATCACATATAAGAGATATATGCAGCTTTGCAAAAAGATCGAGCCCTTCAGGATGGCACATCATTTGAGGTTGCACATCATTGGCAATGCACATCATTTAAAATAATAAATTTATTGAGAAATATGATTTCTATATTTAGTGATATTGAGGTTGGATTGAAGGAGGAACTATATTATATAACTAGCAATAAAGATTACATTTTTTTCCAAAAGTAAGCCTACACATCCCACTGCACAGATCTGATGAATACACGTTCATGTATAGTTAGGAACAATAGGCGTGCAATTTTGAGCACGTTCTTGGTGTAACTTTGTGTGATGATATATGAACAAACAAAGCTAATAACAGTGCAATAGTAGGACTAAATCTATCATTTCCAGCATGCAATGGGACACTTGTACTGTGGTAAACCTTCCCATTTGTATGCAAATAAAAGAATGCAATGACAACTGTGTCCAATCATACTGTAATGCTCCATAATAATGTGCACGGGTAAAGACTGAGCTCACAAACTGATTCAAACTCACTTTTAATTAATATAGTAAGTTAAATGTGTGGACACAGATATGGTTGTGCAAAAGCGTCAGGGTCAACGAGGATTTGATAACAAAATTTAAGGAAATGGCGTCCTTCATTTAAGGCGACACGAAATTAAAATCTAACAGGGGTTCGGTACTGCGGGATTCCCCCGCCAGTTATTTTGATATTGTACTTCTGAAATAAAATAATGTCACCAGACTATCAGTAAATACTATAAAGGAATATACTATATGTGACTGTATATACAATGTACACTACATCTCATGCCTAATAAGAAGTCAAAATTATTCTAAGTCCAGCCTAAACAGAAAAGATTAACCCAGAAAACTTTCTAAGTCCAGCCTAAACATTAAAGTCTAACCGGACACCTACACCGACACCGACACCAACACCGACACCGCCACTTTTCCCCTCTCTCTCCCAATACCTCGCCTACTTCGTATACGGCGAGCTAAAAATGGGGAGATATCTTGATTATTTCCTATTACCAATTGTAAGGAAACAGGATACATACATCTCGGATACCACCGAATTTATTAATGTAATTGAAAAATGCATTACCCCAGGAGACTCGTTACTAATAACGTATGATATTATGTCACTTTATACGAATCTCGGTTTTGATGAAATACTACACGCTCTGAAAACAGATTTAACTATGTATGCGGACCTGGTATATGAAATACCAAGACCCCCTTTGAACCTCCTGCTTGATATAGCAAATCTCATTCTCACAAAGAATGAATTCAGATTCAACGACAAGTTCTACAGACAGATTGTAGGCGCACCTCAAGGAGCAGTACCTTCTCCTGAGCTTTGTGATATTGCCATTTTCAAACACATCAACCAACTTCTGTCAGTATACCCATACAAAGATATGATTTTGCTGCACAAACGATTCCGGGATGACGGTTTCTGGATATTCTCAGGAACTATCACACAGGCAGAATTTTTCTTCGAGATGGCTAACAAAGCTCATCCCTTGCTGAAATTCACCCATACTATTTCAGAAAACGAGGCTAATTACTTAGACCTGAGTGTTTTCAAAGGGACGAGGTTCCGAAATGAGTCAAAATTGGACATTAAATGCTATACAAAAGCAACTAAAACATTTCAGTACGTACACAGAACGTCGGCACACCCGACCTCATGTTTCAAATCTTTCATTACGGGAGAGTTGATCAGATATATACGAAACTGCAATAATATTGCAGATTTCACCGAGAAATCAGAGCTTTTCAGAGATAAACTCACTAAACGGGGTTATTCGGTAACCGAAATAAACTCTTGTTTTAATGAAGTGAACTTTGCAAACCGCAAATTACTTCTTGAAAAACAAAGGAAACTAAATCCCACTCAGGAAATGACTGGACCATTTAAGGTTTATTACTACATTTCACCCGAACCTGTGTCTTAAAGGTATTCTAAATAAACATTGGAATATCATAGACCAAAACGGAAGGTGCAGGAAAATATTTCCCACAAAGCCGCAGATATGCTACAGGCGGGGAAAGAATCTCATTGAAATATTGAGAAAATCCAAGATCTAGATATGTACACAACATGATGTATCAGCCTTGAGGCTCCCTGATGAGTGGTTAACTCGCTAACTCATATATTTACTGAGTTAAAAACTATAACCCGAAACTCTGTTTTCTGATAGTTTCTCTACAGAAATACACCCATATATTATTTGATAACCAAGGGCAGAGTCGGAGTCTGAGCTACAACCATTATTGTACAGGTGTGGCTAACTCGGATTGTATATATTATTATTTTATTATCGAAAAAAAAAATATGTCTTTTGTTACGCAAATTACGTAGACGACAACTTGGTTCTTTAACGCAATGTCACACTGATCACGCGGATATATGTATCTGCATGATTCACTTACGCCGGATGTTTCATTTCAATATGTTAGATCGGTATTGTATTAATAATCGCTACCTCGTGTGTGTCCAGGCAGAAATATATGCATCATATTGAATGTCAGTAACCATACAGATCAAAAATCCAGAACACAAATTATTAATTATTTCTGTTTGGGTGAAATATTAGAATAACTATTTCGCTACTCAACGGCCTAGATATTAGAAAAATAACACTTTGAGGTGACAATCGGTGACTTTGAAAATACTCGAAGCATGACGTTTATATTTGCACATGTATATGGTTGCGTGTTACTCGTTTGGCCACAACAATGGTATTGGAGGCTTTTGAGTAGATTTTTTTTTTTAGGGCAAAAACCACGATTGAATGTTTTGAATCCAAGATTGTATCAGGACTTGACATCTGACGATGCCTGACTGAACCAGAATCGGGTTGCGATGTAGATGTATTTTACAATGTTTCTGTTATATTTGGCGCTCAAAACCATTAAAACCACCTTTCCATATTTTAATGGGGAAAATTGTCTAGGTCAGTTTGATTGGTCACCTCCAAAATTTGCCGTGATGGGTTTGGGTCGGATACCTTTGATGGTATGCTGAATATTTTGTAAATTTGATTGGAAAGGCAAAGCTACAGAGTTTGGTGGGTCATTTCTGGTGGCGAACATTTTATATCATATAGTTTTCTAAAGATGTACTCAACCACTTCACTACATATCAGGTACGGCCGTTTTCAGTGGTTTGTGCAGCTATAAAAACTACACGAAAATCGGATTATCTCCATTGTCACGCGTTTAACGCCCTCTGTCTTTCGGAGAGGCACATACTCCTAGATAAAGGTTTTCAAGTCTAAATATATAAATTATTAGTCTATACTATGGCTGTCTGGCAAACTTAATATTGTATTACTATGAAGGATTTGAGTTAGTGCGTCTGTACAGCTATTCTCAAGCTGCTCAGGATTGGTTTTGTTTTGTTAAATAACATCATGTATCGTCGTATTATTGTTGCAATAATAAAAAGTATCATATAACGAGCTTTTGTACTCTTGATATATTGCCAAAACGCTGTAATACCACTGTTTGCTCACACCCTGTCTGAATCACTTTTGGAAGTACTCCGTCTCGTGACTCGTCTTCTCACACCAGATCAACATCTACGTTTACTCTTCAAACCAGTTCTAAATGTGAACGACTCATTGACTATGTATGAGATAAATACAGTACAAAATCAATGCAAATATAATAGTATTCTTTTCATCTTGATCCTCTGCCCACTCATCATGAATCCGCTACGTTTTGAAACGCAAATGGAGAGTATGGCATTTCGCCACGCGACATTTCGGCACCTTTTTTTAACAGGCCAAATTATACTTATATTTAAGATTTTCACATCTTTTTTAAACATATTAATATGTAGACAGGTCATTTTAAGGGTTAGCAAATTGTAGATTCTTTGGTCGCGAATATCGGTGACATTTTGGTAACTTTTTTCACATGGTTGGTTTATTAAGACATGTTGTCATTCTATTAATATTAAAAACCTCATCAATCAACCTGAATATGTCGAAAAAAGGTTATCGAACTGTCTCGGACAATCGCGGGTAACTACGAGAAACCTTAACTTGGTAACCCTTAAAATGATCTATCTATATGTTGAACATATGTTAAAACGAATGTGATTTTATTATTTTTAGCGTAATTTGGCCCGACAAAAAGTTGCCGAAACTTCGTACCCTTCATTTTGCGCCGAAATGTCGCGTGCGAAAATGTTGTTCACGAAATGTCGCATGCCGAAATGTTGCGTACCGAAATGCCCTGATTATAATATATGCATACCAAAGTGTGCAGGTCTGGGAAACTACATTTGATGTACCGGTAACTGTAATATAACACTTCTCTGGTATGCCTACTGATTATAATCTTTACCAATCTCAGTAAACTCAGATATGATATCACGGAATATTATATCTGAATGCAGCCCTATATAAATCCCGTGTGAGTTGAAACTACTATTGTTAGCCAATCAGATGGATAGCTGGTTGTGACTATTTAAAAATCACGCCAACAGTAATTACACACGGTAGCTCGTGGTCTAATATATAAACATTATCTTGAAACAGTTTCCAGATATGTCATCTTTTCCATACAGGGTCCGTAAACATCAAAGAGTTTACTCCCGCCGAAAAATCTGGCTTTGTTAGGGGTAGAAATTAGAAAGATGTTAATCTCCTTGAAATAAACATCAATCATTGTCAGAGTAAAAAGGTTGAAATGATCGTGATTGGCTTGTTATGAGATCTCGTAGAATATCGGCGAACATTTCGCACGAAGTTTTCATAGCGTTACGTCTAGATGGTATTCCCCTGATTTACCATCTTGGTTTACCTAGATTGAATCTCTACAAGAACTATTGGGAGGACTTTCGTTTGTGCATTTTCGTTTACTAAATAGAGTTTAATTATTCGCGTATTACCTTCGATCCAGTTTAATGCTGAATCGTTAAAACCATGTGACATATACTACATAGCAGCTGCTTGGTGAAACTTTGACTTTCAGTTGTAAATGTTATTCAGAAAATGAAATGGAAAGGTACAACGGAAAATAAGTTATATAAATTTTATTATAATTTCCAAAACTTTTAACGTCTAGAATATAATTACATTCGGTTCAATGTTTGCCGCGGTTGTATTTGTAAAATGGTCAGTAAGTTAGAGTTACATAATAGCTTAAATCGGAAAGGGGACTTTAGCATGCAGTAGACCATGGTCGTGGGAATAACAGTAAGGGAGCATATGGTATTTAATAAGTTAAGCCCAACGAGGGCTGCTTGAACCTTGTACGGGCAAGATAATTTATGGGTTAGCCAGCTTAAGCTGACAACGCTAACCGCGAGGAAGGCAACGTTCAAGGGATTATAAGAGGATTACAGGTGAACAAAGGCTGCGCGATACAGTGTGATGATCGCCACGTTCTTTGCTCGCTGTTAAACGAGCGTGCCAAAAATGACGATAGATTACTGAACCCAACGTGAGCAAAGGGACGTTAGTCTAGACAGCTCAGACAAGGCATATCAAAGCGAGCGTGAGCAAAATCACCGCTCTCACCGTCATCAATCAACTTATCGAATAAGCATTTCCGCATCTTAATCGTCTGTCTGAGTGCTTCCTCGTAGTCTATGTCGTACATCGTTTGCAGACGCATCGTTGTTTTCAAATCTCGCTATGAATATAATCAGTTTGTAGCTTTTGTATGTTCACGAGCAGATTGTAGTATTTTTGACGTAAAGTCTCCAACATAGTTGGAATATAGTCATCCATAGCATTTGCACCAGCTTCATCCTCGTCGTAACCTTGGCTTGTATATCGCTGTTTTCTCTCGTCAATGTCAACCTTGCAATCTCTCGCGATAGGTTTACCAAACATGTTTTTCCACACGTTATATTTGACCTGTTTCCGCAAGTGGGTAGGTTGATCTATTTCCCCAGGATGGATGAGTTCGTCATCTGAAGGGTATTTTCTCTTTCGTCGTTCCATTTCATTCCCGCTCCTATGGATCATCTGCCTCTGCTGGGACTCGTCATCATTATCATTCAGTTTAAACCACGGTGCATCTGTCCTCGTATATGATCCCTCTCCCACTTGTTCATTCCACTTAGGGGACCATTCTGGATCGTGAGATGGTATGCGTTGCATTTGAGTTGATGGAATATGAATTGGGGTTGGACGAGGTGGCAGTTGTTGTCGCCCTTCTTCTTTCACGAGTTCTTCATGCGCTAGCGCCCATGACGTCTTTCCACATACCGTAGGTCCACTGTCCGTCATGGTATAGGGCTGCTCTACTCTATTTGGTGGACGTATAGCGAGATTCGGTGGTGTCTCTTGTCTATGCATTAGACGAATATGTCTGAGCATACTATCGGGACGAGAGAGTGTCTTCTCACAACACGTACATGTACTCGACATGGTACCCGGTCAGATGATGGATACAGACTGAGGCTAATGGTGTACAAACGACCCTATATGACCGCACACACACACACACACACACGCGCGCAGACGCACGCACACACACACACACACTACACATACACCCTCCTCCTCCACCTCCACCACACTCACACACACATCCTCCTCTTCCTCCACCACACACACACACACATCCTCTCCCTCCTACTACTATAATATTGTTTCTAAAATAAGATATTTTCGTATGGTTCGATAGGCACTCGTGAACACCGCGAAAAGTGGTCAATCACACGTGTCCACGGGTACAAGGTATGACGCTGTAGGGACCTATTTGTGGTAAGCTACAAAGCAATAATTTCGACGCCGAATAGCGGCGAAAGTTATACAGATACGATAAATTAGGATAGGAACTTTACGGTAGACCTCGACACCAGGAATACAACCCCATAAACAGCGTGTGTGTATGTCGCTTATTTCCCGAGAAATGGTCAGATCATGTGACACCGATTATCGTCTAATTGCGGCGAAAGTTGCCGTCGGGCGATAAAATTGTATAGGGCCTTTATCGTGCATCTATACGAGAGGAATACGACGCCGTAAGCCGCGAGTCTCTATCCGTCTCATTTCCCGAGATATCGACATGGGTAATTTATAGAAAATTCGACGAAAATCGGCAGTCAAAAAAAAAATTCGAAATTTTGTTATACTCCGAAAGGAAATTTGGACGCCCTAGGGGCATAACTGAGGAATTTACGTATTTCATGCTTCATGAAACACTATCAATATAGGGATGAATACGACTTCGGTCCCGAATTAGCCGCCTGCTTTCATTAGTCACGATCACTCGCTAACTATAGACACTGATCGCTGAACGGATATAGAACACCGCAAACGCTTCTCACGCTATAGCCACGGTTCGGTGAACCTCCGGGTTATAGCTCTATGTATATAGACGATGAACACCGCACCTTCGGGCTATAAGTATGGCTCCATAAATAGACCATAACCTCGAACACCGCAAACACCTCGGGCTATTGTCGCAGTCCGGTGAACAGACGTTGACCTACAACCCCTTGGGCTATGTTCGTGATACTATAAATAGACGAACACCGCACGACTTCGACCTATTTATGACGTCACGACGTCCTCGGCTTCCCGGCTTCCCTGCGTTAGAACCGGCTAATCATGTTCTACTGATCTGCTACAGTCTTTTTTCCAGGATATTGCCATTTCAACGGGAGGCCTTGCACCAAAGCCTTGCCAGATATCTTAACAAGCAAACGGAAAGTCAAAGAAATGTCTGCAGGAGGGATATTTAATGGAAAATAAGGTGATGAGGTTTAAAGGAATGAAATGCTTCACAGATAGAACTAGAGGAATGCAACAGAGGAGAGATATACCAGGCAGTGTGTAGCTACAAGCTGCATCTCATAGATAACAAGTGTTGAATTTCCGTCAATAATAGATGTACATTCGTTAGTGAAATGTTTACGCCAAACATTTACCCAAATCTATATAATATGAACATGCGATGTATAGTGTGTCATCTTTTCATAGTTTTCTCTCGACCCTGTATGTCTTTGTAAATATGTCCCTTTATAGAGTAAAATTATCCAATTAATTATCCTGTAAGGACATACATTCTCACAATACGAGACAGGCAGCAAGAAACAATAAACAATATTTATGTTATAAAGCCAAAAACAGATTACTGCCGAAAATGTTTCTCTTTTAAAGCGGCTCAGTGTTTTAACGATCTTCCAAGTGAATGTAAGACCGCGCCTGATCTTAATCATTTTAAAATTTTAGCGAAACGCCATATTTTTGTTAATTCTTAGATGTTCGGTAATTCTTTTATTATTTATAAGCATTTTAAATGGTCAAATCTATGTTCTTTTTTAATGTATCTTAATTCTGCTGGTAACGTTCTTCTTGACGCAGCAAGTATTTTCAAAGCAATATTAACGTCTCAAATATTCATTTTATATACCTCACCCTAGCATTGTAAATATCTCACATATACTATTATTGTCTCAATTGTTCATCTTATATACCTCTTCTTTGCATTGTAAATATCTCGCATATACTTTTTAAAACCGTTTATCTTTTTACTGTTGATTTTTTGTTATATTACCAGCAAGGCCGGGGAGAACAGAGCTTCGACACTGACGGTCTTTGCTGGGTGTAAACATGACAAATAAATAAATAAATTATAAATCGCGGCGTACATTTCTTCTAAACTGCATGCTTTTGCAAATATCAAAATCTGTCCAACACCCATTAACCTAATATGAATAGAAAGCTGATATTCGGAAATCTAAACTGACGGCTCGGTAAAAAGAATTCTTCACAATCTTAAAATCTGTCCAGCTGATCAAAATAAAATTAACTTTTAGTTTCTCATGACATGGAATACATATCGGGTCTGGTTCCTTTTTTAATAAATGTCCGTGGGTTAGACGTGAATGACTGATTCTACAACGACTGATTATAGCCTGATCAAAACGCTTCTGACTGATAACGCGAGCATAGCCTATAGTTTTCTTAAACTCATGAAGCTTGTTTTTAACATCTGCATCCGATAAAGATTTAAACGGCTTCCTCATATTGATTGCGAAAACTATTTATTTGATCTAAACACATACGTGTTCTAAAACAGTTTACTTCTCCAGGATTTCATAAAATCGTCCTCCGTTTTTAAACGTTTATTTTAAAACGTTTGCCGAGTACAACACAATTTCAACAAAATAAAAGTATTTTTTTTAAACTTCTAGATCTTTTTTTGTGGAATTTTGTGTATTTTCAGTTGAACAAATTTGGATAAAATGCGAATGGAACTCTTTAAGCATCAATATCTCAGAAATCAGAACATCGATTGGAAAACTGAAGCATCGCTGCTTTCTGTACCAGGTTGGAGTGAATTGCATGACCAGTACTCCAACCGTACATGTACCTATGACCCAGACGTAGACAACCCATCAAAGTTTGACGTAAGATTACATCTGCACTTCACAAATGAAATGAAACACATCCGGACCCGGAACGTCGTTCATACATTCAGGCTGGTCGATCAGAAAGTTGATGGTTGCGTAGTTCTCAATTCCTTTGTCATTATTCGGCTCACCCGGACACCACCAAGGCTTTCCATTCGGTATCTGTTTTCCATCCAACCATCGCCAGTCTCCCTCGTAGCCTTCATCCGTTGCTCCAATCAGGAAACCCCGATACCGATTGGCAGGAACTGTCAACAATTAAATACGTATAGCTTTTTCATAGAGAACATAATGATTCACCGTCATGAAATACTATCCAATAATTGAATTGCTAAAGCATTACCACATCAACAACAACACGGCAATCATTCCTGGAGTTGCCTTTCTTAGCGACTTACGAACATATGTATTCTTGGGATGCATTATGCAGTAAGAATTTTGGCCTGTGGGATCGTGCGGCTTCTTTTCAGAACATCGGCATCGTTTTTTTGCCATCATTGCATGCTTCGTTTAATTAAGGTTTAACGCAATCCGGTTCCGTTGATCATTGGTGTTTATCGTTTGTAAATTGTTCCTAGTTTTGTGATATGTACAATAATATTACATCCATAATTTGTGATTGAGTTCATCAAGCTTGATGCCCTCCAATGCCATCTATGTGAATAAACTTTTGAAGTGGCATCAATATAGCCATTGTGAGCTATGCTCTTTATTCAACTAGTTAGATGTCGCAAAGGACAACCGTATTCGTGATTTATTTTTACCGGCTAGAAATACAGGAAAATAACTTTGAAGAGAACGTCAAAGCAATATGTGGGTGAGGTTAAATTTTTGAGCAAGTTCTATAATACGAGTTGTGAAATATTGCTTTCTTTATTATCTTAGTTATGTACCATCATCAGCAGTTCATATGTTTTATGAATTTCTGGTGCCATGTAGTTAATTGCGGCAAAATTAACCTGGTTTTATAGTTTTCAAAGAATTCAAAGTTTATATGTTATGTACCAACGAAAAAAATATTGAAGGTTTATTTGTATGATTTGCCCTTATATGGTTACCGATATGACAATGATGGTAGCGTCATTGCCACCTCACCTGACAATAAAGCAGGTATATGTGGCCCACAGAGACTGGACATGCCCATTGAATTGAGCCTTCTTATGAATTCACAATGCCATGTAGATGCTGCCAAGTAAAAATCTGGATGAATGAATATTATCAAACCTGTGTTTATTCAAATAGATTTGCAGTGCAGTGAGGGCAATTTCCAAGTACATTCTTTTTTGCGATGAAACAGGACGCGTAAAATAATTTAGGAAGCCAGCTTCTGAAACAGTACCAGCAATAGTATACATACATGTCGACACACTAGTGACCTCAACCAAGTGAAGTAATGTTGCCTCCGTATCGGCGATAACCAAGTCTCCTCCTTCACCTTGGCACACCTGGCGGGCCTGAGTATATGTACCCGGATTAAGATAGTGAATCTTATAGCAGAGGACAAGGGCACGGTTGTAGATGTAACCGTTCAAACTGTTGTCACACTCACGTATACACTTTTGAGAGAGTAAAATTTAAGGTGGCAAAGATATCTTTGACAGAATAATTAGGCCGGGAGCCCGTGCACCAAAAAGTCGCCCAGTTTGCACCTTGAGCTGACCAATTTCTTGCTATACAGTAAGAAATGGTAGGGTATGCGGGTCATTCCATTGGTAGCAGGCTGAAAATCCGTGTAGGCATGAAGTAACTACAGCGATTTTGCCGCGAGCGGCGGTAGTACTAATTTTGTGAAAATATATAGGGGTAGGAGAAAATGTGATCATTTGTACTTAACTGGTTAAATCAAAACGAGAGATTTTATATATCAAAATAAAGCCCAAGTTTTTGACTAGAGAGCAAAAATAAAACAAAAATTTAGAAAAAATTTCCATGTCACACTGACGTCATAATTTCCCATAACGTTACGGGGAAGGCAAAAACATGACCGCCGCTAAACTATTTGACATATTTCCAGAAGGGAACAGAATTATGGACTAAAACGTTCTGGCATCATATCGTATCACACTGGGGTCATTTTAAGCCATTGTGAAGAAGCTTAGTGACAAAGAATCATGACATCACAAAGATAGGTACCCTCAATAACATATAGGCACACGTTGGATTTTGGGGTGGGGGGCACACTTCGTCCTTTTAACATCGCCAATTTCTATGACTACTGTATCGAAATAAAGGACTTGCCAGGATTTTCGAGACATGACGTCATCATGATGTCATAATAGCCTCTATGTGTTCTCTTCAATAAAAAACTGCATGATAAATTAGTAAATAATAATCTGATGTAAATCTGATAGCTTTTGCCCAATTGTCTGTGCAGTAAATCAGGAATTTTTAAGAAAACATCATTTTTCTGCTATCTCATATGGTCACCATTTTTAATTTACCAATGATCCTCTACAAAATGAACCCAATCTGATAAACTACAAAGTCTTGCAGTGTCAGCTTTTAAGTTTCTGTCTTTCCGGAGATAAGAAGGAAGGTTTGGTAGCGATCGCATAATGACTCCCTCAGGCCTTGTAGAGTTAGGGTTAGGGTTTTTGCTCATCTCCGTAACCACAAAAACTTGAGAGCTGACACTCCCTGACTTTGTAATTTATCATATTTTGAACCTATTCGACAGTTAAAGTTTTACCGCTCAATAACATCCTTGATTTACTTCTATATTAATAATGACATATGCACATGAAAACGGAAAACGTGCCCAAGATCTTTAACTGTCTCAGTGTTCATTTCTATGAGATGATAAACAAAAACTTGAGGCACGGCTTTTGTTCAAAGTATTGGTGACAACTTTAGAAGTCCATACCAGCGGGAAATAACAAGCCTATATCTTCCTTTCAATTCTGAACATTCAGGTATAATCAGCGGGAGTCCTCGAATTGTCACCTTTGACGACATATATCATTCGATTTGACGACTGCAGTTGGTGCAAAAATACAAGCGTCTAATCCGTCATTCAATATTCAGCCGTCGTCCTTCCGTGTCCATAAAATTCCGTGTCCATAATCCAAAGACCTATTCCATATAACATCATTAGCACCAACTCCAAAAAACTAAATCAATAGTATACATTAAAATAGGCTAGTTTCCTGCAAGACAGAAGCGGACAACAGTTTTCAATAATGCCGGAAAGACATCATGATGTTAAAAAAATATCAAACCCGTATCGCTGATCAGTAATCCATATGACTTTGGTTAAAGTATCTAGAGTACGATGTATCTCTGTCACGCTTTGATTGTGGCTGTTCATATGACCAGCATGAGAATCTTGAAATACATGGGTTCATATGGCCCCAGTCCCGGGTTAATCGGAAGTAGACAGAAGTTTCGAAACGTAACAGCATAGGTCTTGCACGCTACGTTAGTAATAGCTTTCAGCATGCGATATGTATCGCCAAATTTGAGAAATTTTTAGTGGAGGCGCTTGGTGGTTCAGTCCTGTTTTATGAGATTCTGCAATAATGATATTTTACGTTGATTAAAATCGTCACATCTAAAACAGGATCTAGCAAATGCTACTAGGCAAGATGCGCATACGTCATATGCAGATCCCACTGGGATAGTTTACGATGTCGAAATTGTAATCATCTTTTTTGTCGTAGAGTCGACGAGAGAGAAGGACCGCTTCGTGTTTATAGAGATATAGGTCTAAATACGGTGTGTCGTTAGGGCTATCTGTAGCTTCCTTTAATTCCAGTTAAGGTGGATATATATCCTTCACTGCGTCATCTCTAAGAAATTATCCACAGCGAAATAGCCTATATTGTCTATAATGTCTATATAGCGCTTGGTGAATGAGAAGGAACGGGCTTTGAATGGATCGATATTTGAAAGCGCCCGCGCATAGTCGTATTCATAAGAGAACAGATATAGGTCAGCCAACAGGGGTGCACAATTGGTACCCATTGAAATACCTACATGTTTTTGATATATTATGTTGAAGTCAGGAAATAAACATATATTGTGTTGCACATGACGTCTGTACATGGATAGTCACACATGTCCAGCTAATCATATCGTAGTTAGTTATATCATCGCTCTATGGCCGAAATAGCGCTGAACGCGACGTTAAACCCTAACTCACTCACTCTCATACCCAAATTTCACATAGATATGTTTAATGAGGGATTCAAACAACTCTACAAAAAGACATTTCATTAATGATACCCCGTGTATGCAGTAGACCACACAAATGCTGTTTGGCTTGTGACATTAATATATCGGCGATCAGTTTTCTTGTACACAGATACTATTAACAGACATAATTAACACTCTTCAGGTCCAAAAACCCCACGCCGGGGAAATTGAACCAATTAATTCCTCGATAGACTGGACAGATCACGTGCGCCAGGACAAAGCCGTATCCCCATAGAGCTAATTATTTTGTATGATATCCTAATAGGGCTAGTCTAAGTGTAAGGACAATACGTCCTGGACGTCCTGTTGGAGAACACTTCGTTGCAAACTAATGGGCTCTAAGACATCATCATCCGGAATCTTTTTACCCGTAGTTCATTGATCAACCTATTCATGTCGTCATAACTCATCCTGAATTGCACGAATCAATACTTTAAATATGTAATATCTGTATTTGATCGAGGCAAACTGTAGAACCTTGATTCAATGATCGAATTACATTATTGTGAACTATCATTTGATCTGCTACCTGTCGTTTGGAAGATACGTGTTCAAGTGCTGCTTGCACGAGATACGTTAATATAGTCTAGAGAACGTCTGAGACATGTAAGAATAAGAACTTGCATCCTATAAATACTCTCCCGTTTGGGGCCGTTTTTTTTTGTCTGGCAGTCACATAGTTAATCATTTTTCATCAGATGACTTCATTGAACTATTATATAATTGCTCCGTGATATTTGCATGTAATACCACTCAAGTCGGTGCGGTCATGTTATTCGATATGTCCACATGAACAGCTACAATAAAAGCGTGGCGAGGATACAAATCATCACAGGGATCACGTTTGGTTCATGTGATGCTTTCAGAAATATGCAGTCAGTGTATTTGTCTCTGGAGTCATATGACTTCTTGTCAGTATGCCGGCATCGATTTCTACCACCCTTTTAATGTTGCGTTCAATCCATTTTTATTACCGGATACACATCCGTGATACGGATATGATGGCAGAAACTTGAAATGTCCTACTGATTTGATAGAGGAAATGTTGGCCTTTTCTCTCTTGTCAGAAAACTTGCTTATATTTAGCCTGTCAGAGTGTTACAGCGACAGTTTAGGAGGTAACAAACGCTGACAATGGTAGAATTCCATGAGCTCGACTGGTTAGACGTATCCGGAGGGGGAACCATACCTATAGCGAGTCGTTGTTCGTCTGACAACACCATACCATAACAGAGAGCTAATTTATCATAACGATGACCAACAGTATCATTATTTTTTTTATTTTTCCCGATTGTCGTAGGGCATTTGTAATCTCATGACATCTCCGAATTAAGATCCAATCATTATTCAGTAGATTTCACCGCTGACCGCATTGGGGTGTCTTGAATTAAGATGTTCTTATCCGACGAACGCCGTTTTAGTTTGTTTCGCCTGAAGAGACGTGCCTTGCCATTTCAAACCTGCCATGTGACAAGGATAAAAGGCTTTCCCATCCTGACCTTATCCACATAAAGTAAGCTTACAATGGAATAATTCGAACCAGACTCACTCCTCCGTCGTCCGTAATCTCTTCTAGTATTCGTGACACACTGTCCGTTTCCAGGCAAGGCAAATACTGAGTGCAGTACGGACCTGCATACAGAGGATGGCGGATTTTCTCAAATTGAATGGCTGAAATAGCTTAGTCCTTATCTAATTCCTTTGAGGTAATTGGCAGCCTATTGTCGTATTTCTAGAAGATCAGTATCTATCTAAAACAAAAAGATCTCCGGAGAGATGCTATGTGAATGTTTTCCATCAATGTCCCATTGTTCCTGCCACACAAGCTCATTTGTCTAAAATAACAATAACAATTTTATCCTTTTCTTGTTTCATAATAGAGAAAAAAATCCGAAATTCTGACATCACGTCATTATTTTACTAAATAGGTGAGCAAATGGATATTTCTAAGGCGAGTAATTACTGTACGTACCTAGGACAGGCCTGTAGTATCGGCTCCCGAGAGACAACTCGCCGTCATCTGGTGTGAAGAAAACTACCCCATGAATCAGACATGTTCCCGTAATAGAGTCGTAGAAAAACGACATGCAGTTTTCGTCTTTTAAACACCGAAAGTGACAATAGATGCGAGGTTCGCAGTTTGTTCGTAGTCTTGCAGAAGTATGCATGACCTTGCCATCGAATTCACTCACAGATTTCGAATACAGCTCTTGAAGTATAGCTCCGAGAGCAGAACTAATAATCACAGCCAGAACAGCTACACAGATGAGATAGGGAAACACGCTCATTCTGGAGTGGCTTAAATTTAGACTATGTTCTTGGTGCTCAGTTGCTTGATAGTTTCGATAGATATGGGGTAAGAAGTAAGAATTATACATTCGTGTCCGTTGCCTGGGGAGACTTTCAATACAAAACTATTCCACATTGATCTGTCACCATAACAGATATAGTTATACCATTTCAATTACTTAACGTTTAAACTGGCTTACTTTGGTATAATGTGAAGATGTTTACCTCCTTATCGTGTAGCATTGTTAGGCGTATATCAATGTTTACACGATCCGTTGATTAAACAAAATCCTTATTAAAGTATGCTGAATCATTATACAGTATTGGTTATACAACTTCGTTTAAACAAAATCGATATTAATAAAAGGTGGAATACTTCGAGATTGGTAGGTAATTACGATAGATTGTTTGTTAATCTGAATTAAGCAGGTTTTGCCATATACTACTGTTGTCTGTACATGCGGTCCTCTGTATATTTTACTATACCTGTCTTGTCTGTCTTGTCTGTCTTGCGGACGGTATTGTCTTTCTTGGGGAAGTAAATATGTAATGTTTTGTGGTGTCTACATTTGGCCGTAATTATGAAAATCTCATATATATTATTCACAACTTGGTTACTTGTTTGCTTTAACTGGCCAATTTACTTTGCAATGATTTTGCCGTAGAGAATAAATATATTTACTGAAAAGGTTGTATTCGAATAAAGCATAGATAAATCTTTATTATATGTTGATATGCATGGTAAATGGTTTATCGTCCATTCTTCATAGTCGTGCGCATATCGATTCACATGTTATCAAATTAAATATTCTGCCTATTACTATTCTAAATCGTCACCAGACTGTTACTGTTCACTCATAAGTTCTAAAATTTCTAATGTTCTCTCCTATTCGACGGGCCAATCAAGCACAAATCTGTAAAGACACTTCATCTCACCACTCATTTCATCATACAAAAGTTAAAGGTCCTCGTCGTTGGAACAAGGTACGGGTCCCCTGGTTTAAAATCATTTTCAAGAGTATCGTAGCGCAAAAAAGATAATAATTCAATGGAAGGACTAACACGCTTGTAACATGTTTCCCAATCTGATTAAAACTCAGACTTAATAAACCGCTCCTCTTTCGGACATGTCGCTGATTAAGATCTGGGATAGTTCCTATAACAAATCCGTCAGATGAACTCCGAATCGAATAGTTTCCGGGTCAAATACTCGCCCAATGAGACGCCTCGTATTATAGCGTGACGGCTAATCTCCTAATCTCCGTTCTTGTTGCGATGCAGTTATGAACTGATTTTATGAAACAAATAACCGTACCTATATATCCAGCAGTGCAAGAAATATCCCTTGATCTTTTCACCTGGTCTGTCATTGAAGAGAGCAACGGGGAGCAAATAATATCTTCGGTGATCGCTCATGGACTGAGTCGACAGCCCCGCCTGAAGCTTCAGCCTTCAGGCGGGGATTTTTCTGCGTCTCGTCCGTACACTCGGCAACATAAAGATTTCCCGTAGCCGGTAAGAAGAACGGCTATACAGTGTCTTTTACGTAGCATGCAAGAGAGCACCTGCAGTCGCTCTTGCTTTAATGCGGACACGCCAACACACCATAATTTTAGATCTCGCCCTTAGCCGCCACTGAATACTGGTATAGGACGCTTTCCATTTCGCGTAGTCGGCGTGGCCGCTGGCAATGCTTGATTGTGCACTTCCATTTACTATACCGGAGCAATGCTGGCCTTGCCTCCAAATGGAAAGCGCCGATACAGGCTATTCGCCTGTTGAGGCTGGACTGTGATTGGTCGCCAGTCTGACATGCGCGACAGATTTAAGATAGGAACTGTCCCAGATCTTAATCAGCGACATGTCCGAAAGAGGAGCGGTTTATTAAGTCTGAGTTTTAATCAGATTGCATGTTTCCGAATATGTAAATTATTTAGGAGTCTGGTGGCAAATAAGGAAGCGAAAATTTCTGTTTTTAATCAGGGGAGATAACCGTCAGCGCAGTTAGGCTTTTTCTGCAGCTGTCTTTGTCCAAGCGGACCGCGACCACATGTCCATGATAGCTACACCGCCTTATTACTTTATTAAAATACGGATAGTACTAAAACCGTACAGGAGTCCACTATACTAGTACAATGCTAAAAAGTACAGGACTACATTACATTATAAAAATTGTGAGCCTAAATGCCAATGGCAGTTATTAGCCCCGGAACGAGCAAAAATGTGCATTAATGTGATGAAAGTCACGACATTATCAAACCAGCGTGACCACTGTTACAGTATTTCAGGCTTATAAATGACAAGGGATCTCGCCAAATCAATACATGACAATAGCACCATGCGCATATATTTCGATATGACAGCAAATCTTTGTGAAGATACTCCAATTCAGTACATCTAAATTGAGTATGATATTTAAGAAATGATGTTTCCACAGGCATGCTCAAACGGTATTTTACGTACGGTTAGTGTGGGAAAGTTTATATTTTAGGGCATGGGCGAAGCCCGCGCCCTAAACTTTATAAACTTCCCCACACTAACCGTGAGTAATCTAACCATTGAGCACGCCTATGAAAACATTATTTTTATTCTATTGCACTACCCAAATTGATTATCAACAAGGATTATAATGAAAGGTTACAATGAAAGGTTAAAAACATATTTTAAACTTTGACAACCTTTCTCCCTTTTCTTGAAAAAAACTCGTCCAGTGATGCTACCGTCTCAGTTGGCATCGTGCCAATGTCAGTGGACGAGTTTATGTGGTCTTTCAAATGGGAAGTGGTACTGACAGCTGTGTGAAAATTACATGGATATATGTCTATTTGTGTCGCTTTGTTAATCAATTTTACGATGGAAACAACAGTTAAACTTAAGAAAGAAATTTCATTTCATGTATTTGTTTGTTATATTCGATTGGTACTTGTATGAAATCAGACGTCCCTTTCTTCATTCGACTTGTGAAATGGAATCTCCCAATGACCTCCTGCAGTTGATGCGTGTTGATTTCACATAACCGTGCTAAAACGTGTTATAAATGCACGGTTAGCTCGATGTTACTGACACAAGTGTTACAGAGTTTCTCATAGTATACAATAGAGAATGAGATTTTCTTTCGCTTCTTTCTTTCTTTCTGATTTCCGTGGAATTCTAAGGTCTCAGATGAAATTTGACATGATGGAAAATATTCTGAATCCCATTTTGAACGAGAACAATTTATCCATGATTGGTTATTTCCATCAGTTATCATTTTTGAAGAATTGACATGTTTATAGACATGTGTAATGACGACGGTAGTACGCACGAATGTAATACACGATAAGTAACCATAACGGCTGAAGAAGCTAAAGAATAAGATGCAAATAAATTAACTATTGTATATAGTAGAAGTACAGGGAACCCAGTGGTCCCATAGATACTTGCTATTAAGAGACGTACATGAGGATAAACAACATCTTTGTTCAATTCTTCTCTGATCGAAATAGTGTTCAATCTGTATTGTTACAATGCACGTCTCAGTGCTCCATGGATAGCCATGTTACAAGCCTGAGTAATAGTTCTCTCTCTCTCTCATCGTACAAAGCACTGTGCGTTCTCAACAGAAAAGCTTTATGATTTTCTAGTGTAGGTTACTTATATTTTTTGGTGATATAAGTCTACATCTAAACAGGACATTCACGTTTTAACAGTGGATATATCCGAACTGTGTACACAGCAGACTGAATATCAGCAAAGTACTGATAGCGACTTTATATATTCCAAAATATAGAGATTTCGGTCAACGAATAGATCACAAGGTTATCAAACCAGTAACTTGTGATGAATGTAGAGAACAACTGTGAAAACAGATATGTCCCCATCATGTAAAGAGACTTGTGGTCTTAAATATCTGCCTGTGACTGTTGAACTCGAGTCAAACATTATAGTACGTCTGAGTCCCTCTGTACCATTTAATAATGGGATCACACCCCCACTGCTCAAAAAAGAGGGAGAGTGGGGGCACACTTCAAGGTTATCGGTCCCAACCAGAACAAGATTGCCTGGATAATCCCATCACATCAGTTCGCTCTGAACGTAACTACCAGATGAGAATGGAAAAATCTTAGGGCAACAAGGTGGTTAAGAACATTTGACCAAGATGTCATCTAACTGTAGAATACCGATTTGAGACATGTGAATCGAAAACATTATTAACCAGGAAATATGCAATGACCAATTTGGTCTTCGGCTTTTCTTGCGAAATCTTACGAAATGTTCAATCGATCAATGATGCGAACGCCTTTTTTAGCCATCGATGTGGTTAAAATTATTTACTGTGCCACAGGGCGAACAACTGACTATTATCATAGTGAATAATATAGCTGGATATATATATATGCTATACGTTAAAAAACAATAGTCAGGGGCTATACTATACTATATCGGATATAGTCTTCGAATTCTTTTTAAGTCGAATGATATCGAACTATTGGTCTATGATATCGATCCAGGCATGGTAACCGTTTCCACGTGAACCATCATGTGTCTTGACTTTCTATGAAATATTCAACTATATGGTATATGGTTGGTATATATGCAATGAATCTTACACGCAAAACAGTTGACAGAAATGACATTTTATCAACAGTCAGACGTTTGAATCCACATACTATGGAGCTCAAGCTGTGATAATAGTAATCAAATTATCGTATTATTTGATTTGAGTTAGTACATTTTTACAACATAGTGCAGGGGATCGGTTTAAATTGACTGATAATTACTTCCAGTATTTGAACAGATTTCCGTAGTATCCACTGAATTAAGAGTCTAAATCGGTCTAGTTTCGCAACTCTTTTGTCGTTCTAAAGCCGAAGATGTTTTGTCAGCGAATGACCTGCTTTAACCAATAATGTGCTATGTTAATATCAATAAGTGAATTCAGTATTCCAATCGATTAGTTATATTGGAGTAACGTTCTTTTATGGCTAGTAAGTCATGTAACTTGACGTTAAATAAAGGTATTACCTATATATAAAAATTAATCACTTAACCTATATATGTATATATATATAAACATTTAACCCCATGTCTCAAACACAGATGTGTATAGTATCCAAGTCAATATTACATGTGTGTATGTATAAATAGCCGTAATTTATTTGATCGAATAAAGCTTTCAATTGATAAACCGTCGAGACACGGTGAAACTAGTTAGCCAGAAATCAAACCAGTTGACTTCGTCATGATTTTTTAACAATATTATATTTGCCGCACACAAAGGCAGTTTCGCTGCATTTATTTACTGTATATATTTGTGTACAACACACATGCATAAATAGAACCGCAATCATATTAAATTTAATAAACGATGCTTTGAAAAACTGCTGAAAGCAGTGAAACTAGTTAGCGAAATCAATCAGTCCGAGTTTGTCATGACTTTTTTCTAGTACTATATCTACCATACACAAAGGCAGTTTATACTGTGATCATTTAGGCTATATATATATATATAGAAAAGAAAATAAAATAAAATGACACTGACAGCTGGAATTCGTCGTTACCGGTTTCACCACATCATCGGTGGCTCATCAGACGTTTAATGACTTTGAATTTAACGTTCATACGATATATTCCAAATTTACAGCGCTACGTCATACACTGACGTCATATCGAATAGAATATTTTTCCAACGTTGAGCCATGACGCGTAGCGTCATGCTATGTTTGAATTAAAGCGTGACGTCATAATTTTGACTGTCCGCTCTTTTACGTTTAACGTCATAATACACATTTTGCAATAACAGTTTGACTAGACGTGAACTACACAATAAATATATCAATTTGGTAATTCATTTAAGACGCAATTATATTTCTTTCGAAATAATGTTTCCTTCTGTATTCTGAAGTCTTTGTCATTTTTCAATACTTTTTAAAATGGAAATATGGTAAATTTCCCAGCTCCACATTCGTCAATATGTCTGCTTAGACCAATCTGTCGAGTTTCAGGGTCTCGTATCTGTTGTTTATGTACAGTCACTCGATTTCTCAGAATATCTCCAGTTTGTCCCACATAATTTTCACCACAACCAGCGCATGTTATGACATATATCACATTGGTTACTTTGCAGGTCATATTATATTGCACCTCAAAGACCTTATTTGCTCCCTTGAATTTAAATTGCCTGCCTTCTAGTATATAAGCACAAGTCCCGCATTTGTTTGATCCGCATTTCTTTACTCCATGAACCTCCTCTTCTTCTAAAGTAAAACGCGCCCTCGTTAATAATTGTTTAAGGTTCGGTCCTTGTCTTTTACTATTGATAATTTTAACATCTTTCATACTGTCTTTGATTCGTTGACTGCCGTTGAGCATGGGTAATGTCTCTTTAATGATATTACATGCGTTCGGGTTATTCGGATTATGCGTCGTAACCAATGGAATAGATTTTGTGTCGGTACGGCCTTCTTTCACAGTTCGAAGTTGCTCCTGTGGAATAGCTTTTGCCCTCTCTATGCCCGATAGTATCAAGTGTTTCGGGTATCCTTGTTTTATCATTGTTGGTATGAGTTCCTTCAGTCTACGATCTTTTAACTCACTGTCATCCACTATGGTACATAAAAGAGTTACTTAACTCATTAAATGGACATATCTCTTTCACCTGTCAAGAAGACTACAGGGAAATTCCGTTTCTGGATATTATGGTCTACAGGGAAGAAACGGAATTGAAAACGGACATATTTTCAAAGGAAACAGATACAAAACAGTACCTGCCGTTCCATTCGTGTCATCCGGGTCATACGAGACGGGGAATACCGTACAATTTAGCAAGGCGAATATGTACCATAGTGGATGACAGTGAGTTAAAAGATCGTAGACTGAAGTAACTCATACCAACAATGATAACACAAGGATACCCGAAAAACTTGATACTATCGGGCATAGAGGCCAAAAGCTATTCCACAGGAGCAACTTCGAACTGTGAAAGAAGGCCGTACCGACACAAAATCTATTCCATTGGTTACGACGCATAATCCGAATAACCCGAACGCATTTAATATCATTAAAGAGACATTACCCATGCTCAACGGCAGTCAACGAATCAAAGACAGTATGAAAGATGTTAAAATTATCAATAGTAAAAGACAAGGACCGAACCTTAAAATATTATTAACGAGGGCGCGTTTTACTTTAGAAGAAGAGGAGGTTCATGGAGTAAAGAAATACGGATCAAACAAATGCGGGACTTGTGCTTATATACTAGAAGGCAGGCAATTTAAATTCAAGGGAGCAAATAAGGTCTTTGAGGTGCAATATAATATGACCTGCAAAGTAACCAATGTGATATATGTCATAACATGCGCTGGTTGTGGTGAAAATTATGTGGGACAAACTGGAGATATTCTGAGAAATCGAGTGACTGTACATAAACAACAGATACGAGACCCTGAAACTCGACAGATTGGTCTAAGTAGACATATTGACGAATGTGGAGCTGGGAAATTTACCATATTTCCATTTTACAGAGTATTGAAAAATGACAAAGACTTCAAAATACAGAAGGAAACATTATTTCGAAAGAAATATAATTGCGTCTTAAATGAATTACCAAATTGATATATTTATTGTGTAGTTCACGCCTAGTCAAACTGTTATTGCAAAATGTGTATTATGACGTTGAACGTAAAAGAGCGGACAGTCAAAATTATGACGTCACGCTTTAATTCAAACATAGCATGACGCTACGCGTCATGGCTCAACGTTGGAAAAATATTCTATTCGATATGACGTCAGTGTATGACGTAGCGCTGTAAATTTGGAATATATCGTATGAACGTTAAATTCAAAGTCATTAAACGTCTGATGAGCCACCGATGATGTGGTGAAACCGGTAACGACGAATTCCAGCTGTCAGTGTCATTTTATTTTATTTTCTTTTCTATATATTATCCTGGGCAGGTATTCAACTGTTTTTTATCTGTATATATATATATAGTAATAATAAAAGTAATCAAGTTAATCATTTAGTCTTATTCATTCATTCATTCTTTCCTTACGTATGTATTTATGAGTGTATATGCCTTTCTCTTGGCTGTCCCCAATCTCCAGTCCCCTTTTGGTTATTTGCATACATTTTCGCCTCTTTCTTAATACGAAACACTATATACTATACTCTCTATATATATTTATTCTCTATATCTTTGTGAAGGCGATCCGCAGTCTCCAGTCCCCTTTGGCTCATTTACAGGTATTTGTCAAAGTGCCCTTTTTGTTATTTGCATATATTTTCGCACCTTTCTTTACGAAACACTATATACTATACTCTCTGTATATGTTCATTCTCTATATCTTTGTGAAGGCGGTCTCCAGTCCCCTTTGGCTCATTTACAGGTATTTGTCAAAGTGTTCCCTTTCCACACGTACATGGAAATATAGTTGATCGAACCCTTTGGACTATATTTACATTCAATTTCACATGTTCAGTCTCTATGTCTTCGTGTAGGTGGTCCCCAGTCCCCAAATTTCCCCTTTGGATCACTTATCGGTATTTTCGCAAAGTATCCCCTTTCCATACGTTCAAGTAAAATATATACAGGCCTGAACACCCTGTCCCCAGTCCCCAATCCCCGCGGTCTCGCTTTCGTATATGAACTAATTTCCGCCACAGCGCAGACCGCGCAGACTTCGATACCAGAAGTTTCGATATTTTGGAGGACAACTGACCACGACATTGTGAGGTAAGTTTAGCAGTTGCACCAGTTTTCGTCAGCCATATTAACTGATACGTGTAGCCCCCTATTCAGCTGTCAAGAATCAAGAATGTACATACCAGGTGAACTCGACCGGCTTGCTAGGGGGTGGAGTGTCCCCAGTCCCCGACCCCCGCGGTCTCGCTTTCGTATATGAATTAATTTCCGCCACAGAGCAGACTGCGATTTTCTTGCATCCAAACTCATTTGACCACAAGGAAACCCAGAAATCTGATTTCGTTTTACATACATGGTATCTCAACCTGCGCTGTTGAAGAAGACGATAGGCTACCACAGATTACTCACAGATTAAGGCATACATCGGCTGAAGATCTCTGGTACGGTTAATTTAAGTATGTTTTCAATTTCCTGATACCAAGTATCTACAAAAATTTCTATCATACACATTTTGGAATGCATATGGTAAAATACACCATATTTAATTGACTGGGCTATGAGCTAAGATGAGCTATGGTGATTCCTTCTTGAGAAGCAGTCCTTCTTATTGTCAAATTCGTACTACTGTTCTGCATATACTCTTATCAAAATGATTTCCAAATCTGTTTCTTCATTGCTGTATCCAATCGAGCCTTGATTTCGCTTGTTCATATGAACAACATGTAGATCTTGTATTACACGATGTTCCTAATGTGACCGTTTACTATGTGACCGTGCCCCTTGAAGGATATTTTCTTGTTTCCTCAATGGGAAAAGTGGCAAAATAATCATTTTATTTATCACATTGCAGATACCATACACAATGGCAAGCCCATACCGCTCTGGGATTGGTCAACGTAAAGTGGACCAGGGAGAAATCTATCACAAGATAGGCCATGCGTATCGCATACCCTTTCCGGCAGACACTGCATGCGAAACCAGGTTATGTAAATGGATTACCTGCATGGCACATTCTGACGACACCAGGCTGGAGTACATATTCTGCATGATACTTCCAACTCTGGCTGCTTTGGTTGGTCCCCAGTCATATGTTAGTGTTTCGGAACGGTACAAAGAAAAGATGAACCTTTATATTTGTACTTGGGGGAGACAGGCTCACGTATGTAGCCATCGCTCTATACTTCAGTCTTCTTCAGGGAAAAATGGTCAACTTTTAACTGTGATAATTCGCTAGTACTCTAGTACTTCGCTAGTACTTCGCTAGATAAATCGACCAATTTCACTGGTCAGTGTAATCTACCGCTCGAATAGGCCCATATTCAATCCCCATCAGGACAAGCAAGGGGTGGGCATCTTGCCAACATTGACTGTCTGATCTGGCTGACCGAGTGACGCTAGAAACCAGTCACTTCAGTTCTGACGTCATCGGAGTATGCGTACGACATGTCGTCGTGAATGAAAGAGGTTAGGGTATTCCCATTCAAACTGCCCCAACATTTCCAGAAAAACCCTTAAAAAGTGAAAAAATGGTCATATTCGGGCTGAATTCCAGAATAATATGTAAGAGCGATTTCAATTAAACATATTTCTTTGTGTTCCCCATACCGTCGTCAAGTTTAAATGACGAAAAAAATCGGGGGTCAAACTACCTGATTTTTGTCAGACTTTCTCCGCGTAAATACCCCATGTTTTTAAGAAGCAAAAAAGGGGCATGTACAAAATCTACTTTCCTGTTTCGGGAAGCTGAAAAAGGGAACAGAATCATCGATTAGCATATGTCGTTTTTTTGAAGGACCGGAAATGCCTAGCAGGATGGTACCATAGATAGGCGCTAACAAAAGGGAAAGAAGGATAATGATGTAGCTGAACACGGGCGGTCTACCCTATTATGAGGGGCCACTTCCTAAGAAACCAAGGTGTGCATCCTTAGAAAGCAAAAACGCACATATGACGGTGTGACACAATGACGCGCATAGTATGATGACGTCAGGACTGCAATGACTGGCCTTTACATGCCAAACATAGATGTATATCTTCGTCCTTCGTTGAGCTCGGCATCAAAATACGAGTTACCAAAATATTTGCAAAATGTTTTCCTGACACTTGACCTTCCTCTTCAATAGTCCATGGGATAACAGCAACTCTCCCCATTCGAACATTTTGAATATAATACTACTGGTAATAATAATTGGAGAACCTACATGACAAATGGACAAATCACGCAGTTATTGGGGCTATTCATATCTTGTTTTATTTTATTATTTTTAAGGTAAATCGAATGCCTTTCAGTTGGCCACAATGCCACTATACCAGGAGCGGTTAGATAATGTCGTCCTGAAGAGTTCGTGGGCCAGAAATGGACTCCTGGCCCATTTGGAAGCAACGAACGGGCGATGCCTAATAGCCTACGAAGAGATGGATGCCCTCTTTTCTGGTGTGGCAAAGTATGTATACACGCCTATTTTCTCCCATTTCAGTGACTACATTATGCACAGGTTTTCCCGTTGTAAAATCATTCCAAAGCTATAGGCCAGCAGTCAGCATGGAACATAGTTATCCATTGCAGATTGGTCAAATCACAAACGCCGCCTGCTCACCCCCTAATTATTGGGGGACTCCCACTTACGCGTGAGACTCTTCTCGCTGAATCGAATCTTGCGAGACGAGAATGAGAGAAGCGCGAAATCCATTCTAAATATATAGGCATATATCTTTGTCTTCCTTGAGACAACATGTAGTACCTCTAACAAAACGACGAATAATATTGTGACGCCAAGTTCACACCAACGCGAGGCTCCACGTGATGACCGCCTGACAGACTTTTTGTCCCACTTTCTGAAGCCTCGAAGGAAGCATGACCACCCCCCCCCCTATAACCAACCTCCACCCACCTACGTTCATCACAAGCGTCATGAATCGTGGAATACTTCACACCTAACCTTGCATGATTAATTGTACAATCGACTATAAACGACTTTAAGGGAAAACCCAAATTGAAGGACGAAAATATGAGGCTATTGCGAAGGACAGCTATACAATCCTTCCCATGAAAGCCGTGATGAAAACGTCATCTTGTCTTTGAGGGTACAGTATCTTTCGCAAAACTTAGAGCGCTGAAGAAATCTTGATCGTCTGTGGCATCGGCACAGCCATCTTGAATTCCTGGCCGACTACTTCCTGAAGTAATCCCCTCATCTAAATATTACTTCACACCTTTTACGAACTATGATGGTGTTCATATTATTTGTTGTATATTGAACTTTTCATTGCGAATTTGCATTTAAAAACACCCTTCCACCAAGAGTTGGTAGAATGGGTGCATGGCTTGGTATTAACACACACGAACCTTGCGTCGACATCCCATTATCCCACCAAATATTGGCGAATAAGCACTGATGGTGCGGTATAGCATAAGTATAGAATCGATGACGTTACTGCGATACGTTGGGGTTAAAGAAATGCTTTGTTGACGATTGGTCCACATTCGACAAGAGTCTCTAGGTGGGAGATATAAAGGGCGGGGTGTCTCATTGTATAAGAGTAAGACGAGAAATTTGGAGAAAACAGTTTCCCCATTTTCGCAAAATGCGACCTTTCCGATGAAAAGTCCGCAGACGATCTGTTCATATTTTAAATGTGTCATTCGTAGGAATGATATACGCTATCCTAATATTATTAATCCCAGCTAAATATTTCATCAGTGTCAGTAGTATAGTCGGGGTAAGTGTTGTCGGGACATGTTGTACGAATGACATCACTTCCGGTCATGATGTCACGTCCGGTCACGTGACTTCCGGCCAAGATGACGGTACTTTCGGCCTCGTGATTTTCGGTCCAAGATAGCGACACTTCCGGTCCAAGATGATCGATGAGGTCAAATGTCAATCCAAGATGGCGGCCGCGGTCAAAGGGCACTTCCAGTGACGTCACGTAATACGGAGAACCAGTGACGCGACAGGAACATGGCGTTTTCGCTGAATGTGCTTCATGAAGTCAGACCTTCCTTCCAGGGTAGTAAGGTGGACTGGGCAGAGTCGGGTGCGCACGTGATATGGAGAGTCAATGGGGTGAGAGACATGGGAGTTGCATCAGACGAGAGCTCCGGAGCCTGGAATTCCAACTGGAGACATTTATGCCGCACATGACGCCCGCAATCCGTACATTTTCGCCGCCAGGCGTCAAATAGCCTCTGTATTCAGGTACCCGGATGGATGATACAGGACTAGAAACAGTGGAAGAGGAGGACCTGAAATGACCCTGAATCGTTAAAATGTTGAAACATTTTTGACGCCTCGGCTCAATCGTCGCGGTTGTGTGCTGAGCTGGTGTATTACTAAAACTGGAGAGCACAGTATTCGATTCTCACTGGTCTACTCAAGCCCATGTCTCTCACCCCACTGGATCTCCGTAAAACACTCTACACCTTTTGCGCATGCGCCCTCGGTACAGTTAAACTCGACACGGAAAAGCATGGAAGGGGGCTTGAAATTACGTTTTGGCCGCCGACGGGTTGTTCGTATACATTTTGGTATGATATTTTACTATATCTAGAAATATGACTTCTTTACTCCCGGATGATTCATTGTTTCTTGTACCGGTACATCTCCTCTGACTTCAAATCAAAATCTATAGCTTGTGTTTTGCAGAAGACAATACATTAATTTCTTACTTCGCAAATGAAACACGGCGTTTTCTTCGGGTGAACGTCCCTTTGTATGCAACCCGAAAATCGTTGAATTCCAATAGACTATATGCGCATGTCTGTTATTCTTTGTTTTATTCAGAGGACAGAAGGATGGAAACGCCGACCGCAGTTTTTACTGCGAACTGTACGATGGCGCCCCCATACCCATTGTGCGATCGTCAAATGACGGCAAAAGAGTCCGGCGATCTCTAGACGAGATTGCACTGAGTATTGCTGGTTTCCATCAACCGCAGCCATTCTTGCATGACCACACGGACATGCAGACTCGAAAGGATGGGTTCATAGAGCGTTTCCTGTTGTCTTTCCCATGCCCAAAAA
>JAVTVY010002408.1:0-34087 GCA_036873755.1 Hanleya hanleyi
ATTGGCGACATGTTTAACGTCTCAAAATGAAACATGAATTTGTCCCAACTTTTGGGACATGTTTGTACGCACATATTTCATTTTGAAACGGCTTCATGTTTCAATTTGAAACATGTGTCATCCTCATGTGTGTTAATGATGTCTCAATATCAGACATGTCGTCGTTAAACACGTGTCCGTTTGAAACATGTGACATCCTGCACAGTGAAACATGTGTTGTCTCAATCTGAAACATGTTACGGTCGACTACATGTTTCAAAATGAAACGTCTAAGCCCAAACATGACTTTGTCCGAACTTTTGAGACATGTCGCAAGCGAAACGGGTCCGAACATGTCTCAAACTTGGAAGTGTTTCAAAATAGTCTATCTCCCATTACATGTTTCATCAGATCGCCAGATCGCCTGTGAAAGAAACAAAAATACACGAAACATTTATTAAATTCAACTTGCTTCAGTTTTTATTCTCTTATCTTCAACGGAATTCAAACTCAGGTATGAACCAACAATAATCATAGGCTACAGGCAGGAACATATATAACAGACCAGCTTGATCCGCAGGTTAACAATGAATATGATAATTCCAGACAGATACAAGTTCGGTACATCATAATTCCTGATGTGAACCAATTATCATAGCGTGCAAATTGTCCATGACAATAATGTGCTGAAATTTTGGTGAACACCAAATGGTACATTGTACATTACATTCAGGTATTAACCAATAATAATAATAATTTACTTAAGTTCCACATCGGTGTGTTGATATGACACAACCTAATCCAGCACACAGGAAGAAGTTCTCAACAGGGGGTGCTATATTACATACATATATAGACCATACTTGCTGATTTAGATAGATGAATGTCTGTAACTTGAAACTGATTTATCAGCTCGCGGTAAATATCTCTGCCCAAAGAGTCGTTGAAATTCCATTCAGTTTCGGGGAATGGAATACGGATCGCAGATGATTATTAAATAACGGAGCCTGGACTGTCTCGAGTTGTTGCAACAGTGGTCACAGTCAGTGAGGAAGGGGGAACATTGCTTCACACACCAACAATATTCAATATTTTCATAACGATGAAAAATAATATCCCCTCTCTCCTCCTGGTTTCATCTTCGCATATCCAAGTCGAACACTATACACGAGTTGCCTTGGCTGAACATAACACAATTTCTGATCAGAATACGAGTTTGGTGATGTCATAGCTCTATAAACATTCCGTGGTCCATATTAGGAGGAGTGCAATTACCTCTTTAAAATTCAGATTTGATGGGCTATTCGAAAGAAGTTAACATCAATACAACCACCACTTGCCATATTTGGAAATAACACAGACTGACATCAAAGAAAATCCTCGCTGCACTGTGTTGGCAAGTTTCTATGTTGATTGGCTATATGATATCACGTGCATTTCCCAGTTTGAACAATTGGTGAAGGTAAATGACGGAACATTAGTGTAGTATTTAACTTGAAATGTGAAGATGCCTGGTTTGGTGTCATTTGTGTCACACAATGGCCGAATCCCGCGCAATGTTGTAATCATATATAGGGCAATCGTATTGAATACGTCCAGAAAATTTTCTGATGCGCTACACACATTTAAAATACTGGATTATAGCTTTGGTCACATAGAGAACACAGTTGTTGTTTCTCCCAACGTGAACTCTCATTGATGCCCCATCAATGTCACTCTTTTTTATAGCAACGCTGCTGTGTATTTTGTTGGTATGAATGGTTAACGAGATTACTCTTAACCCTTCCGAACATGAAGGAGAAGCATGCCCTCACCCCCACCAAACTTTCTACGTTATATCTCCGAAACAACAAATTATTAGGAGCTTGATTTTACAGCGTAATATATTTGAGTCAGTTTGTCCCTATTTGCATACCCCTCCCAGAAAAGGATCATTGGTAAATTCAAAGTGGCGGACATGTGGGGTACCAGAAAAGTGATGTTTTATCTTTTTCTTCGCGATTTTGTTTTTGTGGATAAAAGAATGCATGAACTATTTTATTCCACATCAGATAATTCTTCCCTAATATGTAGTTTACTTCGGAGAACGTAGCGCAAATAAACAAAATGGAAAATCTGACCGAAAAATCGACCAAAAATTCATATTTAGAATATGACGTAACTGTGAAGTGTTCAAGGATTGGATTTTTTTTTGCACTTTCTAGCAGAGCGCACTCCAAGATATATTGTGGGGGCTTTTAGACTCAAGAAGTAAAACAATATTTAGTGGCAAGTCTCTTCCAAGGCCTTGGCAGGGCTCAAATACCCTAGGCCTGGAAGAGTTATATTACGATGCAAATAATTCAATTAAATGATGGTCGGTCTGTTTATTCTCAATACCGACAGATATATTCACGATCGCTAAAGGCCAGAAATAATTTTTTGGAAACTAGTGCTTTCATGCACCAGACAGCATTATCTGTCTTTTATACTGTGTTCCTTGAAACATGTCGCCTTTGCGACTTGGTTGTACGTGTTTCGGCTTTGATGTTTCAAACAGCTATTCGGGTCATTATAGTGAAACGGCAACGCCAGTGAAACATGTCACAACCCTCAAATAGCTGTAATCTTACGTCTTTGAGACATGTTTTCATGAAAAACAGGGTGAAACATGTAGCAATATGAAGCATCTCACATGTTACCCATCTCAAAATGAAACGTTAAACATGTTTCCACTTTTTACAGTGTATAATGATCATGCTTGATTCAGAAACACTCCTTTTCATCAACCTAGACCTCATTGGTGATTAAAAAATAGACACAAATTCATTGTTCCGATCTCAAACGCAAAACGAAAAATTGTTAATCAGCTCGATCACAAGCTGTACTACTCTGATATTGAAGAAGGCATCGAATAATTGCTTAACAGAACGTAAATTAACAGAGTCAAATAGCTGAAGGTTTTGTGTCACAGTACTTAACCATCTGTAGCCTACAAAGGATCCATTTACCGTTGAATTGACAAGTAATGCTGGTAGCTTTATCAAAGATTGGATGTAGCATTGAGTGTGGACATCCTAGGGACATACATTGATACATGCATGACAATTTACTTTTTCAGCTTTTAGAAACGAATGATATTCACTCGCATAAGTTCCCAAATAGTTTTGGCGGCGTCATTAAACATATACATGTATCTTCGACAAGGATAAACATCGTATGTTATTATAGCTGATAAAAAAGAGATAAAAACATATATAAACACCAGCTAATTTCTTGTCAGAGAGAATCAGTCATCGGTTTTCAATGATACCACATGGACAAGTTCCTATCGTTAAAGCCGTATCACTGATCAGTAATACACGTAAGTTTCCAAGTCGTTTATTACAACATATATATCTCAGTCTCAGTTTTGATACTGACTGATCACATGAACAGCATGAAGATCTTATGTTACACAATGTTCATACGACCCGGGTTAAGCGGAATTAGACACAAGTTATGAGACGTAGTGTCCTTGATTTTGCATACTACGATTGCACTTTGTACGATTGTAATGGAGAAATAAAGTAATGGAATTAAAACTACCTGGCCTGGTCGATTTGAGCCCTCCCCCGTTCTGAAATGTGTTTTACTATTACTTGGAGGTAGGGATCTGATAAGAAAATGAGAAATAAATATCAAGGTGACCGCCTTGATGACGTCACCGTGACGTCATAATCTAATCTTTTTGTGTCGAGTTTTCGGTCAGATTCTCCGATTTTCTATTTGTGCCATTTTCTCCAGAAAAATAGTGACCGGAGTAAAATCAGGCGAGACTTTGCCATTCTTAAGACTTTAAAATCTAAAATGTCACCTATCATGCAGAGCCAGAGAAATTTTGGTTTGTATGTTACCGCCGTCTACATAATATCTACAGCGCTCGTTCCACAACTTCGTGACATTGAAGCTATGCTTATGCACGGATGAACCCATAGATCTTGCATACGTGTACATTACCAAGATAATTTTCTAGAAAAAATTAGGATATTTAACAACTGAAACTTTTTTGCGAGAGCCTTTGGTACCTACCGGAAGTTCTCTGCACTAACACGCCCCTAGTGGAACAAGGGAGATAAAACCCTTTCCAAATTGGGCTATACATGTAGGTACCGAAATCAGAAATGGGAGAAAACAATAAATCTCCATTATCCTTTTTGCGAATTTCTCAGCATTCTGCATGTGTTAGAAAACGGTAAACCCGTCCTTTTAGACAGGTGTCTGAGCTCTTCTCAAAGACATCTTAGGCCTTTCTGCGAACTGCACCGATCCAGCTTCATGGCCCAGCTGCGTCCGCCGACACAGATCTAATTTGTGCTATTTGATAAGGCGGTTCTATAGCTAGCTGAGTTAAACAAAAGAAAGCTTTGCAATCAAATGGACGGAATGGAAGTTAGGACGTCTTGAGTCCATCTGGATTTTCAAGAAAAATGTAGTGTCACAGATTCCTTTCAATGGTACATTATACACTCAAAATCGAGACAGTCACTCTCAGGTTAAAAGCTTTGCCATGTTTTCGGCATCCTCTCGTGACATAATAAATAACTCCTACTTTCTTACAGCTTCATAAGAGGATAACCATTGTCTCAGGTGATTATTGCATACACTCTGATGTACACTTCCATTAATTGTATCCCAGCTTTGACCTTTAATTTTACACAACGAGCATCAAGAATAAAGGTGTTCATTACACTGATAATATTCAACATATACCGTATTCTGCCTCAACCGTTAGGAGATAATCTTGTGTAAAGTTAACGTTTCTTCAAAAAGTCTACCATTTACCCCTATCTGGCCTGGGCGATTTGGAGTGTACCGCAGCCTGAGGGGGGGGGGGAGGCGGAAAGTGCCACCCCCCTATATATTTTCGCTATCGCTTAGGCTAGAGGGCTGAAACTTACCACACTATTTCTTTGGATGAAGCTCTACAAGAAAATGTGAAAAAATCCAAGATAGCCACCATGATGACGTCCCTGTGACGTCATTTTCAAAAAGAGCACTTTTGGACGATTTTTCGGTCAGAATTTTCGAATTTTTTATTTTTGTTTTTTCTTCGCAAACACTGCATGAAAAATTAGTAAATAATAATCTGATGTGAAATAAAATAGGTTTCACCCACTTTTCCATACAGAAAAGCACAAATTTTGAAGAAATATGACGAAAACATCGCTTTTCTGGTACCCACACATAGCCGCCATTTTGAATTTGCCCATGCTCCTCTGCTCGGAGGGTCATGCAAATAGGCTCAGAATGACCCCAATACGATAATCTAAAAAGTCAAGGAGTTTCAGCTCTCAATTTTTTGTTGTTTCGGAGATAGGAGCAAAAAGCCAACAGAGGGGGAGGCGGAAAGGGGCCCCTCACCAGGCCAGGTAGGGTAAAAAAAGTAACGCATCACGTCACAATACCATATCATCCAGGGTGACCTGGCGACACAGGCTTCCATGTAGCTGATATCTACACCCTTCCTAACCAGATTATATGATGATGTCCCATCAAGCTCAGGTGGCTACATCCAGATTTAGTCAACCCCACAGTCATTCAGTCCAGACTAAATGGTCAAGAGAAACAATGCAACCAGACTCGAGAATATGGGTTATCTGCTTCCCCCATCAGCCTCTATATTATTCTGTCTGAGTTCACTATAATGAGTAAATCTGCGGTATTTTGCACTGGTACAATGGATTCCTTTGAGATTGAGGAATGTATTCCATTGTCACACCCTTGTTCACCAGATTATATAATGTCATCAAGCTCATGTAGACGTAGTTACATCGAGATTTATCCAATCTCGGAGTTACTTAATCCAGAGTAATGGGTCAAGACCAAACAACCAGACGCGAGAATATGGGCTATTCGTTCCCCCCATCGATTCAGCCTCTATACTATCCTGAGTTCATTATAATGAGAAATTATCCAAGATAATTACTCTGCTGTATTTTACACTGACACAATTAGTTCTCTTGGGATTAACGAATGCAGTTTCCGTTATATTGAACCGGATACTCATGATGTTACAGGAACGACGATGATATAATTGTTATCGACCGACGAATTTTCCACATTACCGTCGGCACCATCTTTCACACAAAAGGTTTGATTACAAAAGCGATTCGTGTACAACGTCCGTACACCTAATTCTAAGCTGCTTTGGGGAATTAAATCAGTTTATTTTTACTCCTTTAACACGGGGCCCAAACAACGGTAAGTTCTATTTTGTAAATAAGAGATAATATTCAATTCGCAACGTTGTAAGTCATCGATAAGTAGAAATCTTAGCTCCCTAAGGTAGACCGAAATTCATGTTATATTCTTTATATTCAGACGTTCAGAACACGATGACATAACGCTGAGTGTGCTTCTTGACTGCGCGGTGCATTGTGCAAATGGTAATTTGGTATGAAAAGCCATCAGTGTCATAGCTTCCGGTTTTCCACACGTGATAATTCTATTTTCCACGCGTGGTAATTCTGTATTCCACACGTGGAAAATACAGCCACTGGTTTGACTGGTAATTACCACGTGTTGATATTTCGACTAATTATTCAACCAGGAAATACCACACGTGAAAATTATTAACAACGTGTGGAAAATATCCACCAATCATTGAATTCGGAAATACGACGCGTGGTAAATAATTTCCACACGTGGTATTCCCAGTTAGCCACTGGTCAAAATGTTATTTTACCCGGTCAATGAATAAGAGTTACACAAGGGAAGGTCTCTCCAAAATGGCGGAAGACGACAGTTTGCGGCGGCTTTGCAAGCTTTCCAAACATGCTTCAGAAAATGAGAGGCAATATTATTTTTTATCAAATGTTAATTTTGTATGGAAAGTCATCAGTGTCATAACTTTTGGTTTTCCACACGTAGTAATTTTATTTTCCACGCGTGGTAATTCTGTAATCCACACGTGAAAAATACAGCCAATGGTTTGACTGGTAATTACCACGTGTGGATCTTTCGACCAATTATTCAACCTGGAAATACCACACGTGAAAATTATTAACAACGTGTGGAAAATATCCACCAATCATTGAATTCGGAAATACGACGCGTGGTAAATAATTTCCACAAGTGGTATTCCCAGTTATCCACGTGTCGAAATTTTATTTTACCCAGCCAATGAATCGAGGGTACGTTACACAAAAGGAAGGTCCCTCCAAAATGGTGGAAATCGAGAGTTTGCGGAGACTTTGCAGGCTTCCCAAACATGCTTCAGAAATGAGAGGCAGTGTTATTTTTTATCAAATGTACCATTTGTATAATGAAGTCCTACGGTTTTGACAGGATTGAATTATGGAACTTTGTAGGGTTGCTAAGTCACATGTTTGATTATGTGAGTCATGGTTCTCCCTGAAATCATAGAATGCGTAAATCTGCTATCTGTAACGATTGTTTTAATTAGTAGAATTCGAAAATAGAATTATCACGTGTGAAAAAGAGAATTACCACGTGTAGAAAACCCGGTGAAATACCACGTGTGGAAATTATTCACCATGCGTCATATTTCCGAATTTGATGATTGGATGATAAATATCACGCGTGATGAATAATTTCCTCACGTGGTATGCCCAGTTCTATCATTGGTAGATATTTTCCACACGTGGTAAATAGGTTTCCACGTGTGGTATTTCCTGGTTGGATAATTGGTCGAAACCATTGGCTTGTATTTTCCAGGTGTGGAAAAGAGAATTAACACGTGTGGAAAACCAGAAGTTATGACACTGATGGCTTTCCATAATTTGGATATTGCCGAGCCACCTTAAGTTCGTAACTCCAAAAAAATCAAAATGCCTAGAACACACGTGTACCCCTATAAAACTTATTGGAGATTCATGCAGATTGAAGAATGTTGGACAGTGATACGGATTTTAGGATGGAAACATTGACCGCTTGTTTATTTTAGGAAACCAGTTTTATATATATAAGTATATGTATGTTATGCCTGCCTGGATTTGAGTACGGTACCGTACTAATAGTACTTCCGGTACGGTACCGTACTAATAGTACTTCCGGTATGGACGTGAAAATTTCTTCATGACGGCAACATCGTGATTAGACTACGAACAACAAAGTCGAATAATCCTTCTCACGAGAACTGTTGGTCAATTTTGTCCGAATGCGATAGCTATAGGTCTTTTCATAGTTGTTAGGAAAACGACCGAAATACTTGAAATAAGTTGGGTTCAGCTGGAAACACAAATTCCGCATGTTGGACGCACCGTACGGCAAAACCTCAAATTAACAGTAACATTAATTTTAGGCAAATCCGATTGCATGTACAAGCCAGGGTCTACGTATTAAGCATTCCAAGCCTGTGCTTTTTGGGATCTATCCAGGCATGTATGGAATCAATCCCCCCCCCCCCCCCCCGCTTAAAAGTGTTTTTACCCCGTGAGTCAGGGGGTTAAAATCGCTATACCCTTGGGCAAGCTCCAACGAAAAATGCAACCAAATCCAAGATGACCACCCTGCTGACGTCCAGTGACGTTACGTTATTTCCTAGAAGACATCTTTTGTCGAGTTTTCGCTCAGAATTTTTTTCGCAAAAGCTGCATGATAAATTAGTGCAAAATAATCTATGAAATAAAGTAAGTCATGTTCTCTTTTATTGGAAGAAAAGTGAAGATATTCTGGTATCCCAACATGGCCGCCATTTTGAATTTACTCATGATCCTCTGCTCAAAATGATTCCAATATTATAAGCTACGAAGTTATTATCAGCTCTCAAGTTTGCGGAGATAGAGTGGAAAGTAGATTAGAGGCCTGGCAGGGTTAATCCCCCTGATGATAACGTAAATGGGGTTCGCCACCCCGAACTGACGCCAGGTGGCTATGTGTACCAAGAGGTAAATGACGCATGCTCATGTCGTTTTTCTGGACGTCACAAAGGCAACGTCATAATGTAACAACGTTACAATTGTTCTTTTTATGACGTCACGTCTTCGTAACCTCTTTGAGCACTAGCGCCGCCTAGTGTGGCTGGCGATCCCCTTTCTATATCTTGTTTCCAAAGGCGACTGAAATTCGAAGAGCTGTTATGTTACCGTTATCCTGTGTTTTAAAAGACCGCCATTCGACCGCCTAGGACGCAATCATAATAATGCATCACTTTAAGTGGGAAGTGTTTCCATGTCATCTGCATATTCGAGTGTCTTTTCCACGAAAACGAGACTGAAGCCTATGGCATATAATGTCAGAAGCCAGGAGCGAACGCCAAAGGTGAAATTGGAGCCGATTAGTTAGTGATTAAGATTACCAACTTGCCAACATTACACTGAAGATAGTCTGCTCTTGGGGTGAAAGATGTTAACTTTGTTCTATATGTTGTCTCACTTACACCTAGAATTAATAAGAACATATTCTTAAATTGTTGACTCCAGAGGAACCCCTTTACGTCCTTCTAAATGAAAGCCCCAAACATGATGCTCCATATATCAAGACATTAATAACATAGACATTGCTCATGTATTTGCAGAATCGCAAATAGTGTATAACGAAATAAATCGCGATGTTTTCATTTAGCCAATTAACCCTACCAGGCATGGGGTGGGCATCATGCCCCCAATACACTACCAGACTTTCTTCGCTATCTCCGGAACCACAAAAAATCGAGAGCTGACACTCTTGACCAGAATGGGGTAATTTTGAGCCTATTTGAGTACTCCGACCCCCTCGAACACAGGATCATGGATAAATTAAAACAAAAGTGATGTGAAGTTTTCTTCAAAATTCCTGCTTTTTCGCCAGGAAAAGTGAACAAAAGCTATTGTATTTCACACCAAAGTAGTATTTACTAATTTATCATGCAACTTATCATGAAGAAATTACATAATTTTTGTTTAAATGTGACCGAAAAGGCAAGCAAAAATGCCTTTTTTTAATATGACGTCACAGGTTTTGGTAGATATTGGTTTTGCCACAAGGATGTAGTGTGTTAAGTGTCAGCTTTCTAGTCCAAGGGATAGAAGAATACTTAGCCACTCCGCCCAGGCATGGTTAGTTTCCCAAAAGCCCAGGCCTGATAAGGTTAAAACGGAAAACGAAAAGCAGGTGGCAGAATATCGTGTCCAAATTTCATGAATCTAAGCCAGTTAAGAAAGTTATTGGAAACATGATCTGGAAAACATGGTTAGTTTTTTTTTTACATATTCTGGACTTGATATTAATTAATGTAACTGAAAAGTAAAATACAGAAATATCATGTGGAAATTAATGAAGCCATTCTTCGTTTGTCTGGGTTAGATCACCCACCGGCATTTATTTGAAATCGCTACTCGAATAACACTGATCTTTTGTCTGGAAATCTTGTTTGTCCCGTTTCTCGAGCGGAAATTAATAATTCGCCTAGAATAGCAGGACACTGATAAGCTATCAAGTTACTAATCATAGTTCTCTGTCTGGAAGATATGTGTTACAGAACCTGAGTGAATAGGTTTACAGTGGCCTTCAAAAGCATCTGTTTCAGTGTTGTCAATCTTGGCACATGGTGCCCAAGTGGTAACTCTCGAATGATCCCCACAACCTTACCGGACAAACCATACAAAGGAATATGGAAGTCATTTTTAAGGAATAATATATCTCGATCAGTCTATTCACAAGCAAATAGATCATCCAGTACTCTTGTTTATCAGTCACAAAAATCATTCTGCTATTGGTTTTATTACAGTTTCGCAACACAGATCCATAGAACAAACGCTAGACTAAGAGTAAGGACGATATGTTCGGAGATTCAGCTAAAAACAGCATATTCTATGCTTAACTCTATAATACATGTATGTGTTGAATTTCAACTGATTTCGTATCATGGTTTGTTCTCCTTCTCCGGAAATAAAGAACACTCGAGATACAGATGCAACAAACGACCAAGATGCATTTTCTGGCAGATGAAATCTATGGAAGAAAACATGTGCCATCTATTCAGAATATGTTTGGCTTTGAAAATAAAACTGTGTTCTGTATATGCATCTCACATAGTGGAAACAAAGTGAGACACGAAGACACAATGGAGTAGCTTATCCCTCCACATTAATACTTCTATGATACAAGCGTGAGATTCTACATCCAGTAGCCTGTCGTCATCCATAAGAACAGATTATTCACAAGATAACATCACCATCAAATTCCAAGGGATTTAATGCTAAAGATTAGACCCCTGGACCCGAGGACTGCATGTGAGTTCTATTTGAGGAGAGTGGCAGTATTAGTATATTCCATATCTTTCTTTTACAAGAGAACTTTTACTCTAAATATGAGCCGACATTTAACAATTCCTGTCAATTTTTGCCTGAGGTGTCTTGGCCAACTTTTTATCAATCTTGCAGAAAAATAGAACCAAAAGGTGTCGAGGATTGATTTTCGTCGAATACACCGCCTTATTCTCAAGATACAGAAAAATAAGTCAGTAAAATATTATTATCTCGGGGCATGATATGTTGGTGATACCGGCAAAAATAGATCTGCCAACATAACGTTTTGTTGTCTATTGAAAAGGGATTTTTGACTTGACTCCATGTGACATCTGGACTTCAAGGTTGGTCTGGGTTTTTCGGAACCTGTCCAGGCTTGGGGGAGGGGTGTCATTTCGGCCTCCGACGTCATTTAATAATAAAAAAAAATTGGGCGCCGATTTGTCGGACAAATTTTTCGCTTTTTTTTTATTGATGTAATTTCTCCACTAAAACTGCATGATAAATTAGTAAATATTAATCTGATGTGAAATAAAATAGTTGTCGCACACTTTTCCTCGTGGAAAAGAAGAAATATCACTTTCATGATACCTCACGTGGCCACCATCTTGAATTTACCCATGATCCTCGGCTCGTTGGGTTATGCAAATAGGCTCAATATGATAAGGTGCAAAGTCACGGAGTGTCCTCTCTCAAATGTTTGTTATTCCGGAGATAGCGCAGAAAGTTTCATAGGGGGCCATAATGGAGGAGTTATGGGACTAGTTTCCTGCGAATAGATGACACACTATGTAGGTTTTGAACAAATAATGATTTATCACTCTAATCATATATTGGCGCTTGAATGTTCTTTACATTTCTGTCCTGCTGTGTGCATGATGTAGTGTTCCTGGTTACAAACAAAGAATCTCCAACACAGAAACACGTGATACTGGTGTCCCACAAATAGATGTGATTATGTCGTTCTCCTTTAGCCAATCAGAATGTCTCACTGGCAGATATATATAACACGGATTGAACAAACAGGAAATATTTTGAACAAATGACAGACGACGGGGTTTCAATGGGGAATGTGCAAAATGCTTATTCTGCATAGTAAGTACACTCTTAAAACGCAAATGTTATATTTAACATTTAGAGGGTTGGAGGAGGGAAAGTTAGAAAGTGTTGTTTCACCACTTTTAAGTGTTGGATGCAACAGCTTAGAATGTTGCATTTAACACTTAAAAGTGGTGAATACAACGTTCTGAATGTTTTCCCTCCTCCAACCCTCTTAGATGTTAAATCTAACATTTGCGTTTTGTGAGTGTATTATTTGAAGTATTTAATTGCGCATGTATAACTAGAACAGCAGATTTTACTGGTGTAACCATTTGTATCTACTCGTCCTCAACGGAAAAAAGAACTGTCAGTGTCAACGTGTGTCACTGTCAACAATGATAGCGGCGCACCTAAAGCTATCGAGATGATACCCAGTTCCCATGTGATAAGTCTTAAATCCGGGGTTTCTATATTCCATATTAAATAGGAAGAGAATGAGGGCACTGTGCATGGGGATATTTGATAAGGAGTAATCGATATCATTCAACTCCATTGTTTCTAAATCGTTTGTTATCAGTCAGTTACGTGAAGTAACGTCATTGGTTACGTAACTCTCCGCATTTCGGTTGTTACCGTCATATACGATGCAACACAGAGAAATAGCGATCTTGACCCCATAGAAACCTTAACTACTGTCAGTGAAACCATTTCAGCTTCGTGCAAAGATAATTGATTGTCAAAGAAAAGAATATTGTCTGGAATGGAATCCGGAATTTGTCTGCCTCGGATAAAATACTAGAAAGGTCGAGAAACAAGAGATCACTGTTCTAAATTAGAGCAGACCTGTTTGTAATTACTGACAAGGAATTAATCATATCTTTGCAATCCCTGGCCAATAGTTGCCTGTCAGATTGTAAATTATATAGTTGACTTTTAAGCGGTATTTCTAACAGTAGCATCGAGATTTACTACAATATACGGACCATCTCTACTAATCTGTGGCAGCAGTGACAAGTACGGGAAATCCCCATCGTGATCTAAATGAAACAAATGGGACTTCAATTCTTAGTATTGGACGTTCTGTAGATTTTCTAGCTCTCTGGTCTATCATCAGCGGCAATGAATATTACACCTATTTAGAGGGCCTCATAAAGAAAAAAGAAGCACCACTGATCAACGGAAACCTAATTTGAAGCATGAAGCGTTGATTGTTCACCTCTCCAATTATTGACATCAGAAAGTCGTGCTCCACCACTGTGATGAATGAGCGCCGCCCCTCTATTCATTTAGTGCGTGGTCTCGGGGATTATGTGCAAATAAGACCGTCATCTCCAACATTAATTATTGGTAAGAATTCCAGCGTCCATAAGACACACACAATAGCAATCCCAAGCAGGTATACCGGTATAATACATATAGAAGAGATAATCACAAGCTAGATTCTTAAAATAAATGATAAAAACCTTTAAGTTTCTTGCAATCCTTGATCAACACCAGCTAGTTTCTTACAATTCTTGATAAACACCAGGTTTAGTTTCTTACAATCAGTGATAAACATCAGCAAGTTTCTTGCAATCCTTGATAAACACCAGCTAGTTTCTTACAATTTTTCATAAACATCAGCTAGTTTCTTACAATCCTTGATAAACACCAGCTAGTTTCTTACAATCCTTGGTAAACACCGGCTACTTTCTTACAATCCTTGGTAAAGACCAGCTAGTTTCTCACAATCAATGATAAATAACAGCAAGTTTCTTATAATCCTTGATAAACACCAGCAATTTTCTTTTAATCATTGACAAACACCAGCTATAGTTTCTTAGAATCAATTATAAACACCAGTTAGTTTCTTGCAATCAATGATAAACATCAGCTAGTTTCTTACAGTCTTTGATAAACACCAGTAAGTTTCTAACAATCGTTGATAAACACCAGCTAGTTTCTCACAATCCTTGATAAATACCAACAGGTTTTTTACAATGCTTGATAAACACCAGCAAGTTTCTTACAATCCTTGATAAATCTCTATCTAGTTTCTTACAATCAATGATGAACACCATCTAGGTTTTTTCGTCAACGATAAACTCCAGCTAGTTTCTTACTTTTAAAGATAAACACCAGATAGTGTATTGCAATCAATGACAAATACCCGCTAGATTCTTATAATCAATAAAAAACATCAGCTAGTTTCTTACAATCAATGACAAACATAGTTTCAAACAGTCAATGACAAACACCAGCTAGTTTCTTACTTTCAATGATACACACCACATAGTGTCCTATAATCAATAACAAACATCAGCTAAGTCCTTACAATCAATGATAAACACCAGCTAGTTTCTTACAGTCAATGATAAACACCAGATAGTGTCTTACAATCAATGATTGTAAAAAGCTCAGTTCAAATCCAATTTGCATGACAATTTCTGTCTAATCTGCCGGGACTATTTCTCATTTGGACGTGTTGGCCTACTAATATTGTAGAGAGAGGAAGCGATAATACTAGATTCACATTTCCTTTGATAGTTTTCTCGTGAACATTCTGACAAGTTCGGAACGTGAAATTATATGCTCAACTTTGGGAATATACAACATCAACAACAACATCTGTTGCAGATAATATTGGGTTAATGAAAAACGAACTGATTGTTCATCTTATCTAAGCTCGGTTCCATGGAAACTTGTCATTAACGATAAAACTATGGGAGTTCGTGCACAGATAGATCAATGCAATATTAGGAAGCCTTCTCAATGTTGTCTAGAATTTGATCAAGTTATATTTCACGCAAATAAGCAAGAGTTCGAGTACATACAACCCCACATACAGGCCCCGAAGGCGGACTTGATTTAGGTGCCTTTCCACGTATCTGTATAACATGTATATATCCGATCCTAGGTCGTATAATGCGCCATCGGGCTCAGTTGCTTACGTTCGGATTACATCAAATTCTAGAGTAAATTAATCAAAGCACGTTCTGTAAAGGTCGAGAGAATAAACGAGATCATATGCTTGAATATAACGATTTTTTTTTTCCTTTCTACCTTCGAATGATTCGTGCGAATGTAGAGTTAATTATTCAGTAATCATTCCCCGAGGAGATTACCTTGTCAAGAGATTATCCAGACTACATGTATCTCGCAACAAATTACGCCAGCACGATAGGCAACGGAACAGCTATTCCTTGGCCTGTCCCCAAGATTGGTCTCAGGATACAGGACGAAACTGATATAGCTTTGTTTACTGACAGACTGCTAAAATGACTGGTATCAATCTTCAAACAGTAAAGGGATTATGAGAGAACAAAACTAATTCACTGTAATACCACGCGCAGCAAAAAACTTCGTTTTATTATCGGGATCACGGATTGACGTAACATAGTTTAGGGCACTCAACTAATACGTTAGAGAAAGTCTTCGTAATTTCAATTGATACTTATTGTTCAAAGTCTAATCCAGTGGAGTGGGTGGCTGGGTATATTTATCCTTCACAGCGTTGTTTATATAGGGATGATTTAATGCTATGTGATAGTCTATATTGCTTTGGTGAATGAGAAATAACGGTCATTAGAGTATTCTGCATGTACTGGTTTTCATATGCGACCTCATATAGGCCTACCAAAAGTGGTGCAACATTTTATTCCCTTGCTATTATATATATATGTTGGTATAAAAGGGTTATCGAATTCATATCAATAGTTTCTCATGGGAAATTCGAGCAATGCTATAAACAAAAATTAAAACACTCCACGAATTGTGTCCCTTACGTACAGTAATGGTTTCTCACACTAATATACCGGTGTCCAGCTGCTTATTAACACCGAGATTATCAATGATATATTACTTGCTATTGATTTAGTGAGCTGGTAAAAATACACGACGATTGCTTGAACTTGAAATAAGGTAAACTGTTTTGTAGCCATTTTACGCAAGCGTCAACTAAGCCTTCCGGTGAATTAGTATGGGTTAGCAAAGGCAATTAATTCTCATTGAGTATAATGGAAACTTTCAATTATTTATTACATTGATGATTTCAGAAAGTATAATATAAGAGCAATAAACCAATTACGTTGATATGTATAGATGTACAAAATTAACAGATTACATATATGTACAAATAAATGGTTGACTCTTCTGGTAAATTTTTGGCTTTAACCTTTCAAAACTGAGGAGCGTGCCGATTCATCGATGAGATTCCTTGTCTAGCCCTACCAGGCCGTGGCGGGTGGAGAGCAAAATCTCCCCCCCCCCCCCTTACCAAACTTTCTGCGCTATCTCCGGAACGACAAAAAATGAAGAGCTCAAACTCCGTGGATTTATAGTTTATCATTTGGGCTTATATGCATAACCCCTCGAGCAGATGATCATAGATAAATTCAAGATGGCGGCCAAGTGGGGTATCAGAAAAGTGATATTTTCGTCATATTTCTTCAAAATTTCTGCTTTTTCGATATGAAAAGTGGGCAAAAACTATTTTATTTCACATCAAATTAATATTTACTAATTTAAATCTGACCGAAAAATCGACCAAAAATGCCATTTTTGATAATGGCGTCTCTGTGACGTCATCAAAACGGCCATCTTGGATTTTTTTACATTTTCTGGTAGAGATTGACTGAAGGGTATAGTGTGGTAAGTGTGCCCAGGCATGGACAGGTCTCAAAAAGCCCAGCCCAGATGGGGCTAGAGCGGCTGTGAGAGAGAGAGAGGTTTCTATTCGCCAAGTGATACTACATGTAATTCTGTTTTCTCATCTACAATTGCTGTAAAACACCCGGGGTTTGAACACCGTAATCTCGACCCGTTGTAGCTTTGAAAAGTAATCCACAATGTGACTGCATTCAAAACTGTTGGACTAGTTGACTGGGAACCAGTTTCCCCTTTCTCCGTTTTCCTAATGACAAAGTAAAAACGAAGAAATAAAGGTTTGATTTTGCAGGCTATATACCATCTCGATATGCAGCCTTCGCAAGTTGTAGCCGGGTAAATCTCAAACGGACCAATATTCTCCCTCACACGCTGATTCATTCATGTAAATAACTGGTATCCCCTGAATCTTTGAATACTGAAACAATCTGTCTTATGGTTGTTCCATAAGTCTTTCACATAGTCTTTCTTATAATTCACTGATATTTACTGCGAAAATACAAAACAGACCGTTGTTTGTTTACGGTGTGTCATGTTGTGGCGCGCGTGGCGGAGTTGTCGCCCGAAGGGCGCATGCGTTGCGCAGGCAATTTCCATACAAAGCTACGGTCTCTTCGTTCCTAAGGTGTAACCTTGCCTTACATCAACCATCTTGTCAGTGAAAACATATTTTGGCATTATCTGAGCAGGGCAATTCTGACATATGCGCGAAGATCGACCTAAAGCTGACGAGATTACCAGAAGTGTTCTGCGGATTATACCTGAATTAGGAAGAAGTAATTCAACCTAATATCTCGACAGCATTTTCGAGCATGTTGCAAACCTAACCCACTATTAGTTATCAACAAAATGTTCACCACGTTACTACACGAACAGTCAACGGTGAGTAAAAAAAATTGAACATGCTTTTTATATCGAAATCACAAGGTCACACGCGTCTATAGCTGTGCAGAATGAAATATCCTTGTATTGATTACGTTTGGTAAAGACTTTTGTGGGTAACATGTACGTGTGTGACATGATGTTTGGCTACAGGGCTTTTGGATGATCACATGATCAAACTATGATAACACGTTTATAATTAGAGATCATGAATATATCCAAAAAAAATAACCAGCATCTACCGGAAATAAGCGACGAAGCATCACGGGAGATAATCATTCTGGAGTTGGCTTCGGAGGATATAAAAACCTCAGACAAGTCTACTTGTGACGATAAATGGTCCACGTGGGATATGTCGTGTCAGTACTATGTTGGACGCGCAAAACCGGACAGCCAGCCTATAACAAAAACTTCGAACCGATCAGAGTCACTATAATTTCATCCATTGATTAGATGGTAATTTTTTCTCCATGATTTTACCAAATAACTATCACACTCGCATAATGGAATCACGTGGAAGACAGAGTATACGTTGTCTCACTAAATTCTGAAAATTACCGAGTACATTAAGCCGGGTCGTCATCAGGCTGCTGGAACGCCAGTTACACAATTTCTATGGAACAGCAGAGTGTCATGAGGAAAGCTGAATTCAGCTATTACACGGATCTTTTGATTTTGAGAGTGATCATGTGTAACATGCAAGGAGTAAAAATTCTATTACCAAATTGAATCAATAAAATTAATCTATTTCAGCGTCTCTACATCTCACCTAAGCAATGTGTCATTTTGCATCAACAAATTGGCTTTCCCCATCAAACTAAGTGGTATAGATTATTATTATCAGCACGGAAATACCAATGAAATAAAAGTCAACACTTCATTTCGATGGCTCTACTGTATACTCTTTACATAAAACCAAACAGCAACGTTTGCTCAAGCTTGTACTTGTTATGATACTTGAGGTTCATTTAGATCACTCGTCAGAATGGAATATCGGCCTACATTAAAATTAAACTCTGCCCAAGTATAAAGGATACCAGACAAAATCTACGACTCCTAGTGATGGAGAGACTGAATAATTTAACCCTATCTGGCCTGGGCTTTTTGGGACCTGTCCAGGCCTGGGGGGGGGGGGTCGAAATGCCCCCTCCCCCCTCTAATGATTTTTCTTACCCCTTGAGCTAGGGGGCTGAAACTTATTACACTATACCCCTGGGTCAAGCTCTAACAGAAAATGTAAAAAAAATCCAAGATGGCCGCTTTGATGACGTCACAGTGACATCATTTTCAAAAACGGCATTTTTTGGTCGATTTTTCGGTCAAATTTTCCGAATTTTTTATTTTTGCATCTACAAAAACTGTATGAAAAATTAGCAAATATTAGTGTGATATGAAATAAAATAGTTTTTGCCCACTTTCCATTGCGGAAAAGCAGAAATTTAGAAGAAATTTGACAAAAACATCACTTTTCTGGTACCCCACGTGTCCGCCATCTTGAATTTACCCATGATCCTCTGCTCGGGGGGTTATCCAAACAGGCTCAAAATGACCCCAATAAGATAGACTATAAAGTCACGGAGTTTCAGCTCTTCATTTTCTGCCGTTCCGGAGATAGTGCAGAAAGTTTGGTAGGGGGAGCCATAATGCCCCCCCCCCCCAGGCCAGGTAGGGTTAAAACTAAAGGTTAGATAACTATCGACACATATGTGAAATCAAAGGACAATGAGTCCTTTTGCTATAGAAACTGCCAGCAAATTGCGTCAAATCCCTTTGACAGGTATTATTATCACATTATCTTTCTGGCTTTGGCCAATAGAGACCCCATTCCTCTTCAAACGCTAACAGTTGAGTTGTAGAGAGAAATGAAAGTACTCAAAGTACTGATGTCTGGATCGCCAATAATGGATTTAAAGTTTCAAAACGTTTCAGCTGGCATGTTTCAGCCGATAGCAGATGTATGGATAAATGTGGAGATTTTCTCCAATTTGTGGACGAGTCTGTTTGGGAGATCACAACTGGAACACAGTTTAGTCTTCAAGGAAGTGAATTTGTGAAGGCGGCTCATTTAGAAATATGCTTGGTCTTCATGGTAGCAAGAAACTATCTACAGTAATATGCTTAAAAGTGGATCGTCTGCGTCGATGTCTTCTACCAGTTTTTGCGAGCAGATTTTCATAATTCATGCAATTTTATTGTGACAAAGCGACAAATACGCGAGGAGATTGGATAGTTTTATTAACTAGTTTTATTAATAGTTCTGTGTAGCACAGATATTTGCAAGAGCTGCATGAGTTTGCGTTAAGTCCCCATTACTTATATATGCCTGCATGGTGTTTATAGTAAATTTGTTTGTTGACAACGATAACGTTGGAGAGACAATTTTTGTGAAAATTCCTGTTGTCGTTGCTGTACGATCATTGCGTATATAATTTAGTTTGAAAAAGTTTGAAAAACACCACCAACAACAAAACTTTTCGAAAGCGGTACCTGCAAATTCTGTTGTTTCCGCTTTCGGAAAGTTTTGTTGTTGTTCAAACTTTTTGAAACTAAATTATATTCGGTGAGCAGAGTCCCCCGGAATACATAAATTTGCACTGGACAGGATCCGGTCAAGTTCACAAGACGAGAAAAATGTAAATACTATTGTTGTTGCTTCGACACATATCTCCTCTGGAAATATATTTCCATGCAGTATGCGTACACATTAAAATAGTAACGAACGCCGACTTCACGGGAAAGAACGTACGAGTGTTGAAAACTGGGGTCTTCATAATCCCAGAACCTGAACCTGTCAAGTGCGACACTCAGATCAAGGAACAAGATTTGCAACGTATGATCGTACAGCAACATTAACAGGGATTTTCGCACAAATTGTCTCTCCAACGCTATCGTTGTCAACAAACAAATTGCGAACTATAAACACCAGGCATATATATTATAAGTAATCTGACTTACCGCAAACTCAGACAGATGCAAACCCGCACTCAGACGGCAAACACCACGAGGTGGACAGCTTACCATATTACCAGGTCATCAATTTACATTTACAACAGTCTACGGTGACAGCACAGCGCTGACATGAGTTATCGCCTGGTGGGCGCTGAGAACCGGGTTTGAGCCGATCGCCCGGAACCAAAGAACAAAAAAATAGTCCACGGATTCAAGCAATCCCTGGGCGAAGAAATGAATATGAAATACACTCAAATTCAGATTTCGTTTTATTTCTAGTTAACATGAAACGATTACGACTGTTTTTTCTTCATCTTCCGGTTAATACCCTGATATAAGACTCAAACACAGTGAAAATCACTGGCGGAGTGATACAGGTCAACCCAGGGTCACAGCATTATAGTGCACGTACACATTTGCATATATTTCGTGAGTGGCAGCATAGTCTGGTCGCACCGCTACGCGGTGGCGATCCAGACAAAAAAAAATAGTCCACGGATTTAAGCAATCCCTGGGCGAAGAAATGAATATGAAATACACTCAAATTCCGATTTCGTTTTATTTCTAGTTCACATGAAACGATTACGACTGTTTTTTTCTTCATTTTCTGGTTAATACCCTGATATAAGACTCAACACAGTGAAAATCACTGGCGGAGTGATACAGGTTAACCCAGGGTCATCCCATTATAGTGCACGTACACATTTGCATAAATTTCGTGAGTGGCAGCATAGTCTGGTCGACACCGCTACGCGGTGACGATCCAGACAAAAACTATGACTATGCATGTAAATACAACCAGATGCCCATGGTCCCGTAATCATACATAGATAATCCTAGGCCAATTTATGTCGCAATTTCCAGAGTGAGCCAGAAGACCGGGCGATGAGGCGCGCGCGCATTATTTAATGTTAGCGATTTGGTCCGGACTCTGGGATTTACCAGTTCTGTTTGAGCAGAGATATCCCCAGTAGTATATTCAAAATTTTCTGTTTTACCAAAAGATGCTTATCCTAATTATGGTTTGACATCTAACAATTTCTATCAAATTGTGCGGCACTAAGAATCTCTTTCGGCCTGTCAGTCTTGTTCAACGAACGTGTGAAAAATCTGTGAGGACTACTTTAGCTAAATATGCAAAATATGTCTTCTTGGGAGATAATACATATTCCGAGTAAACCGACTAAACTAAAACATAGTTTACTGTTATGTCCTGGCGGTGATGGATGTTGGATTGGACTCGATATGAAGTTTGATTTAAAATTGTCACATTTGTGACAGAACACGGAAACAACGCGTTTTGTCGCAACTGTAACAAAGTCCAAAAGTTGTGACAAACCGTGATGACTCTGCATGCAGCATTAACGCGTTTTGTCACATTGCGAAAAATGCGTTGCAAATACGCTCCACGGTTAAATGGGATGGAGACACCAAAGTAGTTCCCTTGCATTCCTGCAACCATAGCTTAATACATATATACATTTTTATTTAGTAAACTAATATCCCATTGGCTGAACCAGTCTGCAATTGTAAAGTTGAGATTAAAACAATTGAATCATCAATGCAATTTCACGATCGTGATATCACAAAAACCGTAGATGAGGAAGTTTACAAAATCAGCTCCATGAAAAGAGCATTTTCATTTTCATATGGACGCGGATATTCTTTAATGGACGACGGCTGAATAATGAATGACGGACTAGACGCTTGTAATTTTGTCAAAGAAACGAGCTGAAATGGAATCTGGCATTTGTCTGCCGCTGACACAAAATACAGTTAACCCACAAGGCAAGATAGAAACTGTCTACATCACACAGTCCAACCTGTGCCCACAATGACCAGTGATAGGCACAGGAGCTACCCAACTCCAAGGAAAATATTGTCCTTAATTTTAGTCCAATCCATATGAACGAGGGTTATGGACAATAAATGTACATTGACATAGACATACATATGGGTTATGCAATAGCAAACTGTGTAACACTAGCTCAGATGAGCTATTGAATCGGGTCGCGAATAAAGATCGTCCAGGGTCATAACTATATTTAAAATAGGTTGTTTTCTGCAAATAAGTGCACAGATTAGGAGGTGGTAATGATATAATATAATGGTAACCAAACAAAAAGGATTACAATAATATGATCAAAATTATGAATAACCTTGGGACGAATGTCTCCCCAAATTGACTTCGACATTCAGGTACCTGTCCACGTGCATGTATAGGCCGTCATACGCCACCGGGCGCAGTTGTCTACATCCCGACTGCATCAAATTTCAGAGTAAATGAATCGACAAAAAGTCGCGCTCTGAAGATCGAACGAATAAACGAGATCATATGCTTGTGTATGATGGAAACTTCGTCCTCCTTTATTCATGTGAATGTAGCGTTGATATTATTTCCCCAAGGGATTCACGTTTTCATGAGATTCTCCAGACTATCTTATAAAACACAGCACAAGCACAATAAATAGAGAATGGAACAGTTATTCTTTGGGCTGCCTCAACCATAAGTTTCGGGATATATATAGGACAGAACCGATGCAAACAACGTTGTCAGCACCATTGTTTGCACAAAAGATATCATTGCAAAAGTAATGGCATATCTCAATACAATAAAAGCTGGCATTAATTCACAATTCTTTTACCACGCGCCAACAGATATCCCGCTTTACAAAAACGTGGCTTCATCGTCGAGATCACAAATTTGATGATGGATACGACCGCACAACCAATTTGTTAATTGAACTAAATGGAGAAGTCTTTTTCATTCGAATGTTTATTGTTCATAGTCTTTGGATGAAATAACACTACAAACTAGAATAATAATGATACCATTAGAATATTCTAATTATTCGCATCAAATTTCTTTTAAAACATCTATCTACAAAAACTGGAAAATGACGTGGCACTACAGTATTTTTCATACCTACGAGAACACCGTGTCAATAGTAATTTATGGAAAGAGCGTGTTTTCGTCGTGCCTGAACTTTAATATAGGGCAAGTGCTTTTGTAATCAAGGGTGAGTTAAAACAATATCGCGTCATATTCTAGCCCTGCCAGACCTGGGGGAGGGGGAGCCAAAATGGCCCACAACCAAACTTTCTGCGCTATTTCCGGAACGACAAAAATGGAGAGCTGAAACTCCGTGACTTTATAGTTTATCATATTGGGGTCTTTTTGAGCCCATTTGCATAACCTCCCGAGCAGAGGATGATGGGTAAATTCAAGATGGCGGCCACGTGGGGTACCAGAAAAGTTTTGTTTTCGTCATATTTCCTCGAAATTTCTGCTTTTCCGCGATGAAAAGTGGGCAAAAACTATTTTATTTCACATCACATTAATATTTCCTAATTTATCATGTAGTTTTTGCGGTGAAATTGCCTAAATGAAAAATTCGGAAAATCTGACCGAAAAATCGACCAAAAATGTCATTTTTGAAAATGACGTCACTCTGACGTCATCAAAACGGCCATCTTGGATTGTTTTACATTTTCTTGTAGAGCTTGACCAAAGGGTATAGTGTGGTAAGTTTCAGATCCCTAGCTCAAGGGGTAAGAAAAATACCCCCAGGACTGGACAGGTCTCCAAAAACCCAAGCCAGATAGGGCTAGATTCACGAAGCGTGGTCCAGTTGGGCCAGGCGGTGGATCTTAGGCCAGGTAGTCTCATCGGACCATCACGTCGTTTTCAACTCACTGTCACACGTCAGAATATCGTGATGGACAATTTGTAAATCGGCCATTTTTCCTTCTCATCGTGCAAAGCGCACCACGAGTAACTTAGCTCACCGCAATGTTGTAATTATACGCGGCAGCTAAAAAGCAAAACTAAATAAATGTCCCTTATCGTCCCGTCGTCAGTTAAGAAGCGGCATGTGTTCCAGACTGGACAGACTGCGAGATTGCGACTGTTCAATTTTAATCACGATAGGATAAACTTGTTGTTGAGTCTCAGTTTGATGAAGATCACGTGGCTCCGCCTTCCGTTAGATAATTGCTCTATGAAAGTACCTTCGGTTTATTCCATGTACTATATCATTATTTGATGATATTCCAAACAAAATTTCAAGCTGTTATTAACCAATAATCCATTGGAACCACTGATGATTTTCCAATAATAGAGAAGAAAAGCAACTCCGAGTAGGGATGACAATTTCATTCTGTATATTTCGCTATTAGTTATAGCATCTTCAGCAGTGAACAAAGTTACAAACAGCTCTATACGCGCAGTATATATACAAGGTATAATGTGATCTTAGCCAATACACATATATGAATGGGTAAGCCAGTAATGTCAGTCAGATTGGACAGATATTAAAATGTCATTTTCAGAAAATTGTTGTAGACATTAAATGTTAGGAGATAAGCAATATACAAATGTTGTGATTACAGGTGATACAATACACAATCTAATCGATGAAAACAATAAACAACAAAGTATGGCGATTGCATTGAATATTTCTACATGTCATGAAGTTCAGATAAGGACTGTCATCTTAAGATAATATAGGTATAATTTTCTTGGCAATCCACATTAGAATTGATGGGAATCTACAAATGTTGTAACTTGCATGGCAATATACAATTATGAAACGATACACAGTCTAATTTATGAAAAGGAAAATGGTTAATCTATAAATGATATTACCTAAATAATTTTAAATCCTTTGATGCTTTCAAACCTTGGTTTAAAATTGGTTTGTGCCGGCGTATGCCTAAGGCTTCTTTGAATAACACTTGAGACCAGTGAGCTGCTGTATCAATAATTTTAGTGTTTGGTTCTATAAGTGACAACAAAGAGATCGGGTCATCATCAAAAGAGCCATTTGCTAGATCAAACATTTGACGAATGTAACTGAAATTGTCGCACTGGCTTACATGGTTAAACACCTCGGATTTGGAAGAAGCATGTTCTTTCAGGCGCGCAATAAAACATCTGTCTGTTTTGCCGATGTACTCTGATTCGCATCCCGGACAGGAAAATTTATATATAATAGAGCTTCTATATGTTGTTGGGATGGGGTCCTTGTTGTTGACAAAGAAATTTGTTTTCTTTGTCTCCCATAAAACAATGTAACGCGCCCTCCCCAGAGTATATCTTCTGATTTTCTTGAGGCATTGTCGAAATATTCTTTCACCTTCCCGACCAATGTAAGGTATGTAAATGTAATCGCCATACTTTGTTGTTTATTGTTTTCATCGATTAGATTGTATCACCTGTAATCACAACATTTGTATATTGCTTATCTCCTAACATTTAATGTCTACAACAATTTTCTGAAAATGACATTTTAATATCTGTCCAATCTGACTGACATTACTGGCTTACCTATTCATATATGTGTATTGGCTAAGATCACATTATACCTTATATATATACTGCGCGTATAGAGCTGTTTGTAACTTTGTTCACTGCTGAAGATGCTATAACTAATAGCGAAATATACAGAATGAAATTGTCATCCCTACTCAGAGTTGCTTATTAACCAACAAATTGGACATTTTTGTGACTGCCACGTCCATGATATGGAAGGGGGCGAACGGGCTACATTATCAACTGTTCACGCTCGCCCGCCATAGCGTTGCGATCTGCCGCTCTGAAATAGATGAGGACCTTTTTGAAGATATACAAAAATATCGGCTCCCATGAACAGGCTATGGTGGCGTACTATCGCGATTACCTGAGTTATAAAAGGTATAGCTTGGAAATAAATATTTCGTTATCAGTAACTCTTGCTGTACCCGCGTCTTCGCGCAGGCGTCCCTTGAAACTGTCCAGGGATGTATTGTCGACAGAAAAATAATAATAATACTGCAAATTATATTTTCCCTCTAAGCCATGTCTGGAATATTCTCATTGAACCCAAACGCAGTGGCTATGATAAACAATACCAGTATATATTACGACTGAAAAGATATGTTCCTGACAACCGCCCAAATAAGGAAGGGAGGAATCGACCACAAAGATTTACCGGTAATTATGCTATTCATTTTATCAGGGCTAGTAAACGTGTAAACTTTGGAGAATGTAAATTTTGGATTCTGGTTTCGGCTTAGTTCGACGAATATATCCATAATGTCCAGGGATGTATTGTCGACAGAAATATAATAATAACACTGCAAATTATATTTTCCCTCTAAGCCATGTCTGGAATATTCTCATTGAACCCAAACGCAGTGGCTATGATAAACAATACCAGTATATATTACGACTGAAAAGATATGTTCCAGACAACCGCCCAAATAAGGAAGGGGGAATCGACCACAAAGATTTACCGGTAATTATGTTATTCAGTTTATCAGGGGCGAGGAAACAGGTAAACTTTGGAGAATGTAAATGTTGGATTCTGATTTCGGCTTAGTTGTACGAATGTATCCATAGAACAAATTAGTTGAAAAATTTAGATATTTCGATAAGAAACTCGAGTAGTCTTAATTAAAGAATGTATGTCATCTAGCCTTGTTTTAATAATGTCAGGTAGTATTAATTAATATCCGCTTGAGGATACATACTTGCGTAATATCATCTAATCACGCCAAACGAATTCCGAAGGTTATATAGGTGAAATTATTAATTACTTTCATATTAAAGATTTTTCAATGATATCCTTGATATCCGGATACCTCTTCCAGGTGTCCACCTTCATGAATGGTTACACACGAAGCCCTGACGAGCACACGTGGCTTAATCCCAATTCAGCATTCCCAGCATGAATCACTTGATGTCCAGAAAACAGGACGCGTAAAACTGAACACTCTGTGTGGCGAAATCTTTGTCCATATTATCGTCCGTCTCATTCCATCTGAAAGCTGAGTTGATTAGATGTCATTTTCTTCCTTGAAAATAATTATGGTGCAAAATTACTACTACATTCGTATAAAAGGATCAAGGAAGCCACTGTTTTGGTTATCTAACTTTCTTCTGCCTTCTGAAAATCACTGGATATATTTAGCCGGGTAAGCACAAGACTGCAGGAAAGGTGGTGACATAAGTTCTGCAGAATAGCAGATTTACCTTAGAGTTTAATCACAGACGAAGAAAGCTAACATCATCTATCACATGCACGAAGCGTTTGGTTGCAAGAGTGGCAGGTATATACATCCAAAGAGTAAGAAGGCTATCACCAAATTGAATTATTTTGTCGTTTCTGCAACCCGCCTAAACAAGTGTCAGTTCGTAAATAACTTTCACCATCAACAGCAAAATAGTTTTTTTTACGAGAACCAATATCATGAGCAGCCCGATTAGCCCAGACGATTCAGATGCCTATTGTTTATATTCTTTGCATAATACCAAACCCCAATGTTTTTACTTAAGTCTATGCGGTGTAGTACTTGAATTAATGGTTAGGAAGCCAATGGGTTATTAACCTACCTTCAAATCTGAACTAGTATCATGGATTATGTACGGTCTCTTATAGTGATGACGATAAACAAAAGGCTCGATAACTATCGGTACTAATGTTAGATCAAGGAACGAGGAGTCAGTCAGAACGTCCAATCAAATTGTATCAAATCCCTTTGATAGGAATTATTATTACGGTACATTATCTGTCTGGCGAAGCCAATAGTGACCCCATTCCCCTGCAATTCCTGACAGTAACTGGTGTTTGATTTGTACGAAGCGCAATGCAAAATTGATTTAGACATTTATATTTATATTATAGGTATAGGTATCAATAATCCCGTGGGCCATTCAGGTCAATTTGTGGCTCAATTTTAAGAGAAAATCAACGTGCCAAGCGGACCGGTCCGCTTGCACTTAACACTATCGCGATAAGTCTGGAATTCCGGTGATGTGAGGTGGGTTTGAGGAGAGGGGTCGACTATTCAACACGAGTATATTCTACATTCGCTACAAAGAAAGTGTTATCCAGAAAAAAACATTTGATACATGTATCTAACCATTCCTGTCAATTCTTTCGGAACTTTTCCTTCGAGGTGGAAATTGTTTTGGATAAGAGAAGAATTTTGCGTAAAATATATGATGAAAACTACTGACCACTGCTATGTTGCAGGAAATCAGTTTTTTATATTATTTTCATTTTATACATGGATGGAATTGATGATAAAGTCGAACGAAGAACGTCTTTCGATTATTGAGACGGAAATTCTTTTGTGGAAGGGGGCTGAAGGCCCTGACGTTCATTCTTATCTCTTACAAACTTGAGCGAAATACAAGCGCCTGGTCCGTCATTCATAATTCAGCCGTCGTCCATTAAAGAATATCCTCGTCCATAATCCAAAGACCTATTCCATATCCATATAACAGTATTAGCACCAAATTAAAAAAAGACAATCATAGTATACATAAACATAGGCTAGTTTCCTGCAAGAGAGAAGCGGTCAACAGTTTTCAATGATGCCGACAAGACATCATGATGTTCCAAAAATATAAAATCCGTATCGCTGATCAGTATTCTTAATCCATAATAATCGTTCTAAAGTCGTTATCTAGAGAATGGTGTATCTCAGTCACGCTTTGATTGTGACTGTTCATATGAGCACCATGAGGATCTTGAAGCACATGGGTTCATACGGCCCCTAGCCCCAGGTTAAGCGGAATTAGACACAAGTTACGAAACGTGACGCCATAGATCTTGCACGCTACGTTCGTATTTTGCTATCAGCATGCGATATGTATCGCCAAATTTGAGAAACTTTGAGTGGAGGCGCTTGGAGGAATAGCCCTGTTTTATAAGTTTCGGCAACAATGTTTTGTGACGTTGATTGAAATCGTCACAATTAACACAGGATCTAGCAAATGCTACAAGGCGAGATATGTATACGCCATATGCAGGTCCCACTGGAATATTACTCTCCAGAAAGGGATAGTTTACGATGTCGAAATTGTAATCATCTCTTTTGTCATAAAGTCGACGAGAGAGAATGCCCGCTTCATTTTTGTAGAGATATAGATCTAAATCTGATGTGCCTGCAGGGCTATCTGTAGTTTCCTTCAAATCCAGTGAAGGTGAATATATATCCTTCACTGCGTCATTTATATAGCGATTATCCACAGCGAGAAGATTGTCTGTATAGCGTTTGGTGAATGAGAAGGAACGGGCCTTGAATGGATCGGTTTTTGAAAGCGCCTTTATATAGTCATATTCATAAGAGAACAGATATAGGTCAGCCAACAGGGGTGCGCAATTAGTACCCATTGGAATACCTATATGCTGTTGATATATTGTGTTGCCAAATTTCACATAGATATTTTTAATGAGAAATTCAAGCAACTCTATAAACAAAGAAACATCCAATGAATGATATCTCTTGTATTTAGTAGAGCTAAAGAATGCTTTATGGCTTCCGACATTAATATATCTACGATCAGTTTTCTTGATCACAGATACTATTAATGAACTTAGACGGTCAATTAGGTCCTGATGAGGAATTGTAGTATAGAGAGTCGAGAAATCCCATGTGGATACATGTCTGTACGGTATGTGACCTTTAGCATCAAGTTCCTCCGTAAGACACTTTGAGTTCAGTATACTTTTGGTATGTCGTTATGATTGGTTGGAAGACAAATACCTCTTTCCCTGAGAAACGTTTTGTGATTGTTAAATAGATCTTCCAGAGTAACTGAAGTTTGGGAGTAAGTAGACGTATTTGATGATGATAGGTCTACACTCAATTCTTTAACCAGAACCTGGTAATAGTAATATTTACATATGAATATTATATTATTTGGAGCTTTGTCTGCTGGGACAATGACGAATTTACTCTGGAGATTTGCAAGAACTTCTTGCGAATTGAGGTTTCTCAGTACTTGTTTTGCTTGGGGAAGAGTACTTCTGTCAATATGGCGGATTGTTTCAACGACCTTGCTTTTGGTGAGGTCCAGCCAATCAGCGAGTACTGTAGGTTCAACTTTTTCTCGCTTCGACCAATCAATAACGTACTGTTCCAATGCAGACAGGACTATCTTCTGGTCAGCCTTCAGATTTATTCTTCTCGGCTCTCTATATTTAGGTCCTTTCATCAGGAGTAATTTCAGGTCCTTATCACTCACCACATCAAGGTCACCAGTCACAACATGTTTGTATGGTGTATAGATAAATTTCGACGATTCACAATCACAACTATAGCCTCCTGACGTGTATAAATTCCAGTCAAACTCCCTGACAGCATTGGAGTAATTGAATATTTTGATGGCTATAGATTTAGTATACTTATATGAAATGCAAGGAGGTTCTGTGAACTTAAAATAGTTTGGTACAGCGTTGCGTACCTCTGGATCATTCAATTCAATGACAAACGGTATATTAGTTTTCAAAGTAAATCAAAATGCCATTGCTAATGGGTTGGGTGGATTCAGGTTCCTGTTGCTTCAATGCATTTTGCTGAGAAGCAACAGGAACTTGATAATGTGATGTCTAGCACTGTAACATCACTTGTCTTTATTGCACCATGCAAACGTCCTGTCTGTGTCTTGTGCGCTGTCCTCAGTGTTTTATAGGGTGGGTGGATGGTGTCTGGTTCCATGCTGCTTCAAAGTTTTCCTCTTTGAAGTAGCAGGAACACAACTGGGCTGGGTGGTGCTTAGTTGGTTCGTCGTGATATAGCTGAAATATAGTTGAAAGCGACGTTAAATTCTATTCACTCACTCACTCGCTATTGTTAATGTGTAATGTTAGTTAGCTAGCCTAATTCTCCCATTTCCTGATATCATGATCAGATGTAAATAAGTATCGTGCTAATCAAGTTATTCAGGCTAAATAAAGTTATTTTTTTTTTTTTATTACAGGTGCCATATCCGGCATTCAGTATGAAGCCGTCATCCAGAATAGAACAAAACTACTACGTGCTTGGATTTGACAATACGCAATGAAAACGAAAACATAGGCCTGGTAATTCTACCTATTACAGATAGATATAGAGCCCACCCTCAATATCAGTTCGCTACATTTCTTAATCAGTTTCCTCCAAAAATAGTCTGTGTTGTTCTCCAACAAGCACTTAACTGATTAATACATTAATGATTTAGTCACGTTCCATTCCAATTTTCTGTTTATCTTCAAACGAATAGTGTCAGTATCTCAAAGCACTGACAAAACTGGAGTATCAAAAGAATTACATGTCATTGGCAGATCCTCTTTGAATTTTAAAGCATGGCTTATAAACTCGTGGTATCGCAAGGATCTTGACTGGAGAAGTTTTACTGTCTCCAATCAGACAGAAGCTGGCTATAATGCGCCACATCGGCTATATCAATCTGTACCAAAGGTGATAAGAAAGGCAACTGGTTCGCGTAGGAGCTCTCTGAGAATGGAATGAACAAACAAGGTCCTCCGAGTTTCAGCGTCAACGGTTCTGTACTCTGATCAGCGGCGATAAATGCCACAAATATAGCGAACCGTATCGACATGGATAAGGAAGGAACAGTGTTATTCTCTACCTATCCATAACGATTAGCTAAGTCAAATAATGATATAAATTGCTTTTACGAACCACAGAAATTGACTGTTCGTACACTCATCTGTATTTAGGTACAATGCATATCAGTAGTAGAGAAAAGACCGATTGGGTATTGTTGACCTACTTATTTGTTCCCCCGGGTAAAATTTGTGGAGCATGTGTGGAGCTCTCGTCCAATCAGAAGCGAGTATTTCAAATTGACCAAAAAGCTACCTCCAGCACAGGAGAGTTCCAATTTTTCCAGGTCAAAAATAGTTCCATGTATTCCTCCGCGGTGATGTGGTCTGGTGATGCGGTCGCGGGAAAAAGCTTCCGCGGAGAAAAAGCTAGTCCCTAGATAAAATGGTCCGATGGGGTCGAGTGAGGTATCAAAGTGAAGCTTATGTGAAGGGGCATCTAATGGGCTGGGTGTGGGGTTGAACTATCGGCATTCTGCGCATGCGCGGTGGCCGAAGGGTATGGAAATAGACGTTTTGGAGCTAGGGGAGCCCTAATGGCCCAATGGGGTCGAGTTAGGTATCGATGTGAAGCATTCGTCAAGGGGCATCTGATGGGCTGGGTGTGGGGTTGAAATATCGGCATTCTGCGCATGCGCGGTGGCCGAAGGGTATGAAAATAGCCGTGTTGGAGCTAGGGGAGCCCCTAATGGTCCAATGGGGTCGAGTGAGGCATCAAAGTGAAGCCTAGGTGAAGGGGTATTTTATGGCTGGGTGGGTGCATGTAAAATTTTTCCTGAAAAAAAAACGGAAAACGGACTTTATCGAAAAATCCGGGAAAATGCCTATATGGGGTATGGGGGTATATAGGTCGCCGGGCTTAACGGGGCTCGCCTGTCAATAGAGTTATCTCCCCCTAGTTCTAGGGTGGGTGTATGTAAAAATTTTCCTGAAAAAATACGGAACACGGACTTTATTCTAAATTACGGGAAAATGCCTATATGGGGTATGGGAGGTATAGGACCATCCTGGGAAACCTACTTCTCGACATTTGTGGGGTCTCGTTTTCTTAGTCTCGTCAAGACAAACATGATAGGAAGTGTCCCGGAGCGAATCGGTGAAATTTTTGAAAAAGTACCATATAGCCCCATATAGTCCCATACTGGGGTATAGGACCGATGTTTGTCCCCCTGGGAAACGTACTTCTATACATTTGCGGTAGGGTTGTGGGGTCTCGTTTTACTCGTCTCGTCATTTAGAACATGATAGGAGGTGTCCCCGTGCGAATCGGTGAAATTTTTGAAAAAGTACGATATAGCCCCATATAGACATATATATATAAATATATATTCCCATACTGGAGTATAGGTTCAATGTTTATCCTACTGGGAAACCTACTTCTCGACATTTGCGGTAGAGTTGTGGGGTCTCGTTTTTCACGTCTCGTCATGTAGAACATGATAGGAAGTGTTGTGGAGCGAATCGGTGAAATTTTTGAAAAAAGTCACCAAGGCCTGGGTAGGCCCATAAGCCTATACTGCATGGCTATGGGTGTATAGGGCCATACGGGGTGGACATGTTGGAGTCTAGGTGAGTCCCTGGTGGTCCAATGGGGTCGAGTGAGGTCTTATTTTGAAGCTCTCGTGGAGGAGCACTTGACTACACTAATGGATCGTCCGTGTTCAATAATCTGCGCATGCGCAGACTAGCCCGTAGTATAGAAAGTAGGCATTTTGGGGTATGTGGGTGTGTGTTTGGGTTAGAGATGGGCTATTCACGGTTCGAATGGGTCGTGTGAGGTATCCATGTGAAGCCTAGGTGAGGGAGCCTCTGATGGCGTGGATGTGGGGTTGAACTAGCGTCATTCTGCGCATGCGCGGTGGCACAAGGGTATGGAAATAGACGTTTTGGAGCTAGGGGAGGCACTAGTGGTCCAATGGGGTCGAGAGTGAGGTATCAATGTGAAGCATTCATGAAGGGGCATCTAATGGACTGGGTGTGGGGTTGAAGTATCGGCATTCT
>JAVTVY010002409.1:0-35115 GCA_036873755.1 Hanleya hanleyi
AATCGAGTAATGGTGTAAAGAGTTTACGGTGGAATTGTCCCTGTTCATTGCTCGTCGAGTTGAGCTCCCGCGGATAACTCCTTTCGTTGATGATGAAGATGTGGATTTCTTAGTGATTTTGGTAAAGTGTTGAGAATGGAGTGGGTGAGAGCACCATTATTCGAGTTTATATGAGATATGCGAAGTGTTTTTGTTGGCAGATAAGGATCGGCTGGATGCTTTGCCGTATCAGACGAAAGTCGTCAAGTGAAAAGTGTTGATTGATGTTCCCGGTCGTGCAAGGGAATGTTTCCGGTGCCATTCTTTTGAACCACCTTGTCATCTTTCCAAAGCCTTATTCTGTCAGAGATGTCAGACTTGGCATCACTCTGCTGTGGTGTGTGACAATCATGTGGAGCAGATGGAGGATGGTCGTGGTAATATTGTGCAGAGGTGAGCTGATAAACTGTGAAGAAAACTCCAATATCATATACTTCTGTTGCGAGGAGATCGGTTTGAAGTAAGGGAGGAGAGAAGGTGCAGACTGCGGAAGTTGTACATAGCGGTGAGAACTATTCAATTCACGCGCGAAGCTATCAAAGTTGTACAGAAAGTGAGGGAGGCGACTTACGTGAAACTGTTGAACATGGCACGGTGGCGTCTGGCTTGGACGCTCCAGACACTCCCGAGGCGCTACTGTCATACACATAGGTCTTTTGCTTATTGACACGGAAATTGTTTTATGGACGACGGCTGTAGATTGAATGTCGGATCTGTATTACAAATTATTTTTATTTATTGGAATTTGACACATAACTCCGGGATATCACACAAGTGACTAGCACCTATATTAGACAGTGACTCTCATAAAAGCAAAATATAACAGGAACATTAAAATGCAATAGTAATACATAAAATTAGTCATTTAAAGAAAGACAAGCATCAATAGTTATAATATTTAAGATTTAAAATAGCGGGATCAGGATTAAAACTTTCTGTTGAAGAAGGAATGGCGGAAGTTTCGAGGTGGAACCAGGTCATTTTCACCATCCTTAAATATGGAAGCCGGATGCGGCCATTCGTGCCTTTGTAACTTTGCCTTACTCACAACGCGAAGCGACGAAGCCGCGAAGTCACGAAGCCGCGAAGGAGCGAAGGCGCGAAGGAGCGAAGGCGCGAAGTCGCGAAGGCGAAGACGCGAAGGGACGAAGCGAAGTGACGAAGTTGTACAGCATCGTCCCTTCGTGTCTTCGCCTTCGCTCCTTCGTGGCTTCGCCTTCGCCCCTTCGTGGCTTCGCCTTTGCCCCTTCGTGTCTTCGCCTTCGCCCCTTCACGTCTTCGCCTTCGCGCCTTCGCGTCTTCGCCCCTTCGCGGCTTCGCGTCTTCGCTCCTTCGCGCCTTCGCGTCTTCGCCGCTTCGCCCCTTCGCGGCTTCGCGCCTTCGCGGCTTCGCGCCTTCTCGGCTTCGCGCCTTCTCGGCTTCGCACCTTCGCCGCTTCGCGCCTTCGCGACTTCGCGGCTTCGCCTCTTCGCCTCTTCGCGGCTTCGCCTTATGCTCTCTGTTGATTTATACATAATCGGGGCCTTAGTTGACAGTTAGGAGGAGGGAGTGAAATAAACATCGCAGGATGTTTCGAAGGCTGCAGGTTCTGCTTCAGTATGTAAGTATAGCCTGCAAGGTGCTTATATAATGCAATATATGTTATAATATAACATACGTAATGATTTAAGCTCAATGAGGTGTTTGTATGTATGTATATTGTACACTGGAACTGAAGTTGAAAACCGCGCTGACTGATCCATTAACGTCGTGATCGATAGTGTGTGAAAGTGATTGATCATTAACAGTTACCGGTAAATAGATGGATGCATAAGTCAGGGCACTCTATCGTGATATGATGGACACTCGTCATGCAGAGCATGCCGTGCATCCCTTTTTATTCTGCACAAAATAGTATTCCTATATAATTGAAAACGGTTGAATTCTGCGACGTCTTTCTCAGCAGAGAGGTTTGAATAATATCTGAGAGGCAGGAACACACAAACATCATGGTTTGAGAAAGATACGCCAACTCCTGGTGATACTATCAGAATGTGATTATGAAACTTTGCTATGCAAGGAAATGCAAGCCCTTAATTGACAGATGCTAAATAAGCAACCATGTTGAGAGGCAACCACAGGGGTGATTTTTTTTTTTTTATTCCATAAATATATATACAAATACTCGTATGTCCTGTATCATATATTGGCACACGGCCCAATACTAAAGTCCCATAAGTTCTTTACCAAAGTATATACACAAGAACAAATTAGATAATTATAATCACTCAACTCCGAAGGCGATCAGCGGTCCCCAGACACTTTTTAAACAGAATCCATATTTTGTCGATTTTTGATTCATTATGTTGGATGCGCGCATTGTATTTTATCAGAGAATAGTGCTTCTTAAATATGTTCAAAAGGGCTATAAACTGAGGCTTTGTTTTTCTAAATTTGCATTGATAAATATATTGCTTTGTGAGCATAGAAAGTGTATTAAGAGCACATTGATTTGTATGACAACCGAAAATGATTGCTTTTATGTCCCCGCTCATGCTCACCTATTGGCTAAGCCAACCTCCAGGTCTGATCAAAGTTGTTTTGCGTAAGCACAGTAAATAAATAAATGTTCAATAGTTTCTCTATCATTTTCGCAGATGTCGCAAGTATCCTTGTCTATATAAGCAATTTTGTTTACGTAGGAATTTGTCGGAAGTATACGGTTAATAATCTTATAGTGTATGTCTCTTAATATATTATATTGGGTACAATGAAACATATTTGCATAATGATCGTAAGAATCTATTTGTATCCCCAAAATTGATTCCCACTTAATGACGGCATTAGATTTCAACATCCTCTTTTTTTTGCTTTGTTAAAAGATTTGTTTTGGAAAAATGGGCATGTATTGGAGATTGCTATATTGTCCAGAGGGAAGGATATCTTTCCATTCTTTGGGTATATTTTTAAGTAGATTTTCATAGTCCAAAAACGTCCCCTTCACTAAATACATCGTTTTGAAATTTTCAAAACTGAATAGAACCCCATTGGTGTCTAATATATCTTTTATATGTCTAATCCCCTTTTTATACCAATCTGTAATATAAACATAGCTATGCCTATAATTGTGGTTATACCATAAACTTTCCCCATATATTTCTTGGATTCCGGAAATTTTGTTTTTCGTTCCAAGGCAGTATCATGCTTGTAATGTATCTAGCCAAAATGTATTTGTGATTATTTTGTTCTTTGTCACATACTGTATAAATTCCGCTCCTAATGTTGACAGTTTTTGAAGTATTTCGCCGTTAATTAAACTTTTCCAATTTTGCGTGTCGGACATCAATCGTCTGATCCACATTTTCAGAGAAGCAATAAGAGTTGTTATATTATGCATTCTGATCCCCCCATTCTGAGCCCCCCGGGGGGTGAATATTGTTTATCTGGGGCTCAACTGAATTACAAAGCAAAACACAGCCCATTGGTTCCTTCCACCATCTGCGGATAATGTATGATCGTGTATGGTGCAAGCAATCTATATATAAACCACGATAAATTCATTATGGACGTATTTTCATTAATTTTCTACGAAACTTTGACGGATTTCACCTGCCAAACTCTACTTAACTTTAGCTGCGAAATTGCATTGGTTCATCAGGGATAATATAAACAGGCGAAATAAAGGACTTGATTTTCATTGTTCATCACAGAGCATATAAAGTCCCTTCGCCGCTTCGCGCCTTCGCCGTTTTGTCCCTTCGCGGCTTCGCGGCTTCGCGCCTTCGCGCCTTCGCCGCTTCGCCCCTTCGCGCCTTCGCCGCTTCGCCCCTTCGCACTTCGCCGCTTCGCCTTATTATTATCATCTTTATTCCTCCCTCTGGAGAGCATGAATGGTATATGTACATACATGAGTAAATAAATAAGTTTAATGAAACAAGTGCAATGAGATACAGTTTTTTTTATTAAACGTTTTCCATGTCGTGTATATTTTACACACAGTTAATATAAATACAGTTTTATATACATTATAGTTACAGTCCTGCAATATTTTTGCAGTGGGTATGTATGTCACAGAGATCACAGTCGTCTGGAACATAACTATCCAATTTCACCGATAATTGACGTTTAGAGAACAATAATACCGATAATATATGTATACATACATGGGTAAATAATTATGTCCAATGGAACAAGCGCAATGAGAAACAGTTGTTTTATGCCTTTTTTATAAGATTCCCACTTTGCTTGCCATGACACTTTTCCATTTCGTTTATATTTTACACACAGTTAATATAAATACAGTTTTATATACATTATAGTTACAGTCCTGCAATATTTTTGCAGTGGGTATGTGTGTCACAGAGATCACAGTCGTCTGGAACATAACTATCCAATTTCACCGATAATTGACGTTTAGAGAACAATAATACCGATAATATATGTATACATACATGGGTAAATAATTATGTCCAATGGAACAAGCGCAATGAGAAACAGTTGTTTTATGCCTTTTTTATAAGATTCCCACTTTGCTTGCCATGACACTTTTCCATTTCGTTTATATTTTATACATAGTTAATTTAAATACAGTTTTAGATACATTTTAGGTTCTGACCTGAATTACTTTACAGTGGGCATGAATGTCGCAGATCAGTCGTCAGCAATTTACAATGTAATGTCTCCGATAATTAAGAATTAAGACTTTTTCGTTGATACTTTTCACACAGTTAATTCTGAAATCGTGGTATTCATCTGCTATGTCATACTGTAGTGGACCACCCAACAACACATGTAAAAGGTCCCAATCATCTAAACCATGCAAATATACACTAAAGCTGATATCACTAATATTCAAGAAAGAACACCATAATCTATCTCGTATTTTTCCCATCTTATCACAAGATAATACTATGTGTTCTAACACATCAGAAAACAGCTTTCCACATATGTGACACAGTCCGTTTTGATCCATTTCTCGCACCGTAATTATCAGAGTCATTAGGTAATGTATGGAGTCTGTGTGTTGCGGATACCGTCGCACCAGCTGCCACCAGACGGACGGTACCAGTTTGTTGTGCACTTTTACAAATCTATTAAAATCAGTGTCTAGTTCCATTTTTCCCAACCACAAACGCTCCTCAAACGTCCGTACGGCACGGGACACGATTCTTTTCCATCTCTCGGTTGATGGAAAATTACTGCAGTCGGTATACTCTACTAGTAAAACGTCCCTCAAGTTATATTGTTCTAGAATTTTCATAATGTCAGGAACAAAGCCCAGCTGAGTTTCGTTATCCCCGATTATGTATAAATCAACAGAGAGCATAAGGCGAAGCTGCGAAGGCGCGAAGAGGCGAAGAGGCGAAGCCGCGAAGTCGCGAAGGCGCGAAGGGGCGAAGGCGCGAATACGCGAAGGCGCGATGGCGCGAAGCGGCGAAGACGCGAAGGGGCGAAGACGGGAAGGCGCGAAGCGGCGAAGGGGCGAAAACACGAAGCCGCGAAGGGGCGAAGGCGCGAATGCGAAGGGGCGAAGGCGAAGACACGAAGGGGCGAAGGCGAAGCCACGAAGGGGCGAAGGCGAAGACACGAAGGGACGATGCTGTACAACTTCGTCACTTCGCTTCGTCCCTTCGCTGCTTCGCGCCTTCGCGAATTCGCGCTTTCGCCTTCGCGACTTCAAGCCTTCGCGACTTCAAGCCTTCGCGACTTCAAGCCTTAGTGACTTCGCGGCTTCGTCGCTTCGCGGTGTGAGTAAGGCGAAGTTACGAAGGCACGAATGGCCGCATTCGGCTTCCATACTTAAAGGAACAGTAAACTCGTGCTCGGCATGACAGAATTATGCCATCAGATTCCAAAAACACAGGTAGTAAAAATTAGCAAAATTCTACAGCTGAGTAAACACCGCTTTATCGTTCACACTTTAACACTTCATGATCTACATGTTGGAATGTCTGCGACGTTTCACAGGGATACGGTTTTTATGTAGATGGCGCTGCGACGAAAATCCCGTTGTCATCCGGGCTCTATCCCATAAGGTAAAGCATTAAACAACAACAACGGCAGCATTAGCTGTGTTTCTTCTACCGCTCTCGGGTGATGTGGCCTGATATTCCTGCCTCAGAAAGAGAGCTCGTGAAATCCTATGCACAATGCCACATGTCAACCTGTATATCAATTCGTCATTCATCATATCACGATCCTCATAATCGTCTCGGAGCACAAAGAAAGACCCACAGATCTGTCAAAATCCATCGACACAATACTTTACAATTGGTCTACATGTTATTAGCTACACTGCCTGGAGCACAACTACGTCACAGGAATAATGTCAGGTGATATTTCAAGGATTTTCATTGGCTAACGGCTCTCAGGCTTGTTATAATGGCGACCTCCACGGATTCTTGATCTGAGCAATAGCTCTGATGTTCAAAACGTTCTCATTCATTCGGAATTACTAGAAAAGCTGATTTGTTTTGTTTTTCAAATACTAATGATTTAGTTCTTTTCGATATTAGTATGCATCGACTTAGGGTTTTCTATTCCCTTAAAAGTAAAGAAATTGTTTAAATTAACAGTAAAATCGCCTATCTGACACTTATTCAAATATGTCATTCAATTCCCTACGATATGAGAGTGGTGAAAGATTTAGTCGAAGGAGTCTTTCTTTATAACAAAGATATTTGCCGTTTTGATAAAAAGAAAAGGTGTTCGGTTTGACCGTATTTTTTTTCCTTAGTGTGTTGCGTTTATAAACCGAAAATATAATTTCCTCTCGTTTACTTTAAAAGTTATTAGCTTGAGAGAGAAAATACTGAATTTTCATATTCTCAATTTTCACCGAGAATAGATTTGTCAAAAAAATATTACGAGTATTAGAAAATAAGCATTTGTTTGTTTTTGCAATTTTTGGCGATATTCTTGAAGGGAATTCCATTCATATATAAAATATGACACCTTTAACCAAAACGAATCTTACATATCGAAATGCGGTGGGTTTGATCCAAAATGATACTGAAGAATCGTTCTGGTTAAAGGTGTCATATTTTCATGATATTGAAATATGCCAAAACGCTTGTAATGTTCTGAAAGGGTGTAATTCACCGCCATTCGGCACATGATTCCTCATTTTGATAATTGTAACAGCTGCTTGGCCGAATGGTTACAGTGTCGGACTACAGATTAAAAGTAAACCAACATTTTGGTTCGAATCCCCAAATACCCGAAAAATTTTTTTTTCATTTTTTCTTTTTCTCTCATCTTCATCATTTTGGACTTTAAAGTGAAAGCGACCCTTAACGCACATAATCCCTTATTTTATTATAATTCGTCAATAGAATTGCACACTAGCAACACCACACACAGTCAGTATTTGAATATTCTGACGATCCAGCAGAGCAAAAAATTAATTGTTAAACATATATAATTTCGTCTTCGGGCAGCGGAAAGTTGTAACTATGAATTGAAAAGTTATAAGGTTAAACTTGTCTTATATCAAGGCCTTTATTAAGGAAATGACCCTCAACAAGTGGTGACGCTTGTTTTCCCAATTAATTATGCATGTGCCAATATGTGCCAATGGTAACCGTATGAGAATATGAACCAGAATTTCCCATTTGACTGGCCTCGCCTGTCTGACAAAGAGTTGGGGAATACCTGAGCATTACGTCACAACTTACCGGCCGGTTCGAAGCGAGACAATAGAGCAGCAGAGAGCGACTCTGAAGGGAAAAATATCCATCTAAAGCGAACACCTCCTTTTTCAGAGGATTAACAGATGCTGTAAGGCGAGATATATATACGTCATAGTCAGGCACTACGGGAATGATAGTGTCCATAAAGGGATAGCTGGCGATGTTAACTTTTGTGATTGCCATCTACGGTAGGTATATTATGATCATTCTTTTATTATTACTTTTTTTTTGTGCCAAATTTTCTCCAATCATGTTGTCGATACCATTACAATTATGAAGACAAAACTCCAGACGGCGATTGGAAATTGAGATGTGCATCATACATGTAACTCCAGAAGAAACCGCTTGGACAAAAGCCCGGTGACCATCTTAAAGGGGCAAACCTCCAAAGATCGTCTCCTCCAGAAATAGAGAACCAACCCACCGGACACTCGGTATACATGATTGATGGATTGTGTTTCCCAAACGTGGGTGGGGGCAAAGTTGCTCCGCGTAATTTCGAAGTTGACCAATCACTTCGATATTTCACAGTAAGATGCCCTGTGTATAGGTGTGAAAACCAGTCATCCTTTTTGGACCTTACCCGGGGACATGTTTAACATCTACGTTGGAATTTCATAAACCAATATGGCCTCCACGGACCAACATAAATTTCTATATGTATACTTCCGCGACAACTGACAATATTCCAGTGGGACCTGCATATGGCGTATACATATCACGCCTAGTAGCATTTGCCAGATCCTGTGTTAAATGTGACGATTTTAATCAACGTTACAAAACATTGTTGCAGAAACTTATAAAACAGGGCTACACCACCAAGCACCTCCACTCAAAGTTTCTCAAATTTGGCGATACATATCGCATGCTGATAGCAAAATACGAGCGTAGCGTGCAAGATCTATGGCGTTACGTTTCGTAACTTGTGTCTAATTCCGCTTAACCCGGGGCTAGGGGCCGTATGAACTCATGTACATGTACTTCAAGATCCTCATGGTACTCATATGAACAGACACAATCAAAGCGTGACTGAGATACATCATTCTTTAGATGACGACTTTACAACGAATATTATGGATTAAGAATACTGATCAGCGATACGGATTTGATATTTTTGGAACATCATGATGTCTTGCCGGCATCACTGAAAATTGTTGACCGCTTCTCTCTTGCAGGAAACAAGCCTATGTTTATGTACTCTATGATTGTCTTTTTGAATTTGGTGCTAATACTGTTATACGGAATATGGAATAGGTCTTTGGATTATGGACGCGGATATTCTCTAATGGACGACGGCAGAATTATGAATGACGGACCAGACGTTTGTAACGTTCTCTGGTATGGCTCATTTGATTACTGTATTCAATATTTGAATATTTTTCATCCGTCATTTACTGGCAGCCAAGGTGGCTTGAACGCTATTGTCCATTTGGATTGATTAAGGGGTATGGCAATGCTGAAATGACGCTGTCTTGTGTTGTGCCATTAAATAGCAACCGGGGCAACATCCTTGTTCCATGACTTCCGTATTTCCACAGCTGGCGTTCATACTTGCCGAACACAAGTTATAAGATCCGATAAGGATGGTTAAACCTGTGTGTGTTTCCTCACACTATTGTATATTTTTTTATATTGTTGGACAGTTAGTTTTAGCAGAGGTCAAGTATCCACACAACACCTGCATACCAGATTAAAGGCAACCTGCCAAAATGACATTTAACTCTATCTGCCCTGGGCTTTTTGAGACCTGCCCAGGCCTGGGGGTGGGGCCGAAATGGCTCCCCCTAATTATTTTTCTTACTCCTTGAGCTAGGGGCTGAAACTTACCACACTATACCTTTGGATCAAGATCTACCAGAAAATGTAAAGAAATCCAAGATAGCCGCTTTGATGACGTCACAGTGACATCATTTTCCAAAACGACATTTTTTGGTCGATTTTTGGTCAGATTTTCCGAATTTTTTATTTATGCAATTTCTCGGCAAAAACTGCATGATAAATTAGTGAATATTGATGTAATCTAAGAAAAAATAGTTTTTGCCCACTTTTCACCGCGGAAAAGCAGAAATTTTGAATAAATATCACGAAAACATCACTTTTCTGGTACCCAACATGGCCTTCATCTTGAATGTACCTATGATCCTCTGCTCGATCGGTTTTGCAAATAGACTCAAAATGATCCCAATATGCTAAACTATAAAGTCCATTTTATGTCGTTCCGGAGATAGCGCAGAAAGTTTGGTAGGGGGCCATTTTGGCCTGGTAGGGTTAATGTAATTGAAACAGAAATTGCCAAACTATTTACATGTATTCTTCATATCTCCCCTAAAGTGTCTAATAAATGAATTCTTAGATTATGCCGTATTGTATGGAGTCGCCCTGGGTTCAAGCAAAGAACGTGTCCAGAACTTGGTCATACAACACCGTTCATTCCAATAACTTAATCCAATAACCTATGAGTATATTTGTACAAACTCACTTCTTCGCCAGGCGCATTGCTAGAAAAAGAGGGAATATCGTGTTGATAAGCAAGATGTAGATTGGGCAGGGGATATATCGTGTTAATAACCAGGATGCAGGATGGGCGAGAATATCCTGTTACCAAGACGTAAGACTGGCAGGGAGAATATCGTGTTGGTAACCAGAAGATATCAACATAAAATAACATATCAACGACATCAAGACGAGACGACAATATCGTCTTGATTTACATTACAAGCGCCTTGACCGTCATTCACTATTCAGCCGTCGTCAATTAAAGAATCTTCGGGTCCATAACCCAAAGACCTATTTCATATAACAGAATAAATATTTAAAAAAACACAAAGAAAAACAACAACAATCATAGCATACATGAACGAAGGCTAAATTCCTGCAAAAGAGAAGCGGTCAACAATTTTCAATGATGCCGGCAAGACATCATGATGATCCAAATGTATCAAATCCGTGTCGCTGATCAGTATTCTTAATCCATATAATTTCATTTTATAGCCGTTATCCAGAGAATGATGTATCTCAGTCACACTTTGATTGTGTTTGTTCACATGAACGTCATAAGGATCTTGACGTAAATGAGTACATACGGCCCCAGACCTCGGGTCTAGCAGACTTAGATATAAGATACGAAACGTAACATCACTGATCTTGCACGCTACGCTCGTATTTTGCTATCCGCTTGCGATATGTATCGCCAAATTTGAGAAACTTTGAGTGGAGGCGCCTGGGGTATAGCCCTGTTTTGTTACATTTAGAACAGGATCTACCAAATGCTACTAGGCGAGATTTTTATACGTCATATGCGGATCAGGCTGGAACATGGCTGTCCAGAAAACGATAGTCTACGATGTCGAAATTGTAATCATCCGTGTTGTCGTAAAGCTAGTATCGTCTTGATAACCAGCATGTAGTTTGCCATGTAACTGATGTATTCACATGTGGTTACAATTAACCAGATAGAAACTCGAATCGGGTCGCACCGGAGAGCCTCCGGGTATTCTACTTGAACACAAAAACATGACATACATTTTCAAATTATCTGATGCATGTCCAGTGAAATGTTTCTGCTCGTTTTGACTGCGAAATAGTTTTCACTAAAGCGTGATAGTTCATTTTGCTAAGCGTGGATGAACAGATATTTCGGCCGTTGTATAAATCTATCAGAAAGCATCGGGTGTTCTTTGCTTCAGCAGGAATTTATAGACAATGATAGTGATCAGCATCGTTAAACTTAAGCCCACGGAATATCGTATGGTGTCTCACATCACAATGGAACACTGCAGGGTTGAATTGAGAAGAATATCCCTACAGTTGAACACAGATGAAGAGTCTGTAGAACCATTCGGTTGTTGGAACTGGATGAGAACTATGAAGTAGGTGATAAACGCTCCCGCAATCTGAAACAAGGAGACAAATAATGAATTACAACGCATTTAAGGGAAGTGGGAAGAGGTGCCGACATACTGACAGAGCCACATGACTTCACAGTATAGTCTTCTGGTTAACTCCAGAGTTCTAAAGTTACATACCAAGAATCAACGATTCATGATATGTGTTGTATCTCAGGTACGCTTTTATTGTACCTGTTCATGTGGCAACTTGGATGACATGACCACACGGCCCCTAGCACCGGCATAAGCGGTATTAGATGCAAATCTAGAGAGCTATGATGGAAATGCTCTGACAGCTCGTATTTTGGTAATTGGTGAGCTGTGTCGCTGTGACAACTCGTACACTGGGGATTGGTGAGCTGTATCGTCGTCAGATGAAAATGATGGCATTTAACACAAAAGACTATTCTGTAAGGCCCGATGTCGACACAGCATCAACTTCCCACAATGCTAAGATATATCAAAGACCAAAAGGTCTGTACAGGGGGCGGGCCTTGGGGACGAAACGTCCACCAACAGAATCTCGCCATATACAGGTAAAAATTACAACGCATATAAGGGAAGTGGGCAGAGGTACCGACAAACTGACAGAGCCACATGACTTCACGGTATAGTATTCTGGTTAACCTATTCTAAAGCACATACCAAGAATCTAACGATTCATGATATGTGTTGTATATCAGGTACGCTTTTATTGTACCTGTTCATGTGGCAACTTGGATGACATGACCACACGGCCCCTACCACCGGCATACGCGGTATTAGAGAGCTATGATCGAAATGCTATGACTCGTATTTTGGTGATTGGCTCTCATAAATCTAGGGACATGAACATAAAATGGCAGCTTTTCACAATCACGTGACATGGACATACAAGTAAGACATTCACACTCAAACGACATGTATAAATGATGACGCCCCCTCTATCTACATGTATGGACATCGATATACAATGAAATCGTTCATAATCAACAGGTACAGACAGTTTATGAAGGCTCCCTCTATCTAATGACATGCACCATGAAATCGTTCAAAATCAACAGGGACAGACAAATGCTGAAGGTTCCCTCTATCTATGGATATACAATGAAATCGTTCAAAATCAACAGGTATAGACAGATGATGAAGGCTCCCTCTATCTATTGACATGGATATTCAATGAAATTGTTCGCAATCAGTGAGTGAGTAGGATTTAACGTCGCAATCAACAGGTATAGGCAACTGATGAAGGCCCCTCTATCTAATGACATGGATATACAATGAAATCGTTCAAAATCAACAGGTATAGAATAATGATGAGGGCTTCCTCTATCTATAGACATTGGTATACAATGAAATCGTTATCAATCAACAGACAGAGAACATACACTGATGGCGTTCACAATCACGACATCTAAAGATTGACACATGATGATGGCTTCCTCAATCTAGAGACAAGGATGTACAAATAAATCGTTCACAATCAAGAGACATAGATATACATTGACGGCTTTCACAGACGAGAAACATGGAAAAATGATGAATGCTTTATTAATCTATCGACGTAGACAAGAATAAATCTCATAACCCAAAACAATCAACCAAGTCGATAGAGGGTTCCTGGGAACTCGATATTGTCATATAACAAAGACGTATAACCATTGTTTCCGATATATTAGGACAAAAGTCATAACGACGATGTGAAGCTCAGCACTTTATGGGATAGTTCACAGATTGTGTCATTGTTATAACCAACTGTGGCGATGAATGTGTACACTATTCATTGGCATCTGCTTCACAAAACGATACACCTGTGCTATCCGCATGTCGTTCGGCGGCTCCCGAAACTCATCACGGTCTGTCATGTTCATTTATGTGAATTTCCGAAAAGCGCGAACATGGGATATAGATGAGACTCTCGTGAACAACTGGAGATCATTGTCATTAACAATCAATTTTTCTTACCGTCAGGATGGTGGGCTTATCAATAACGAACAAATCCATAGCCGTCAGTCCAATAGATTCCCCGGTTAGTTTGTTGAGGAACATGTTCATCTACAAATAAAATAAGGAAAATCATTTGTCAACCAAGATGTTTTGGTTGGCGTGGGGTGGAAGGGGTATATATGTAACAAATATGGTAAAAAAACGAATCAGGTAATCCAAATGAGTTCTTGTTGGATCCTGGAGAATATATTCTGAACAACTTCATTTTGAATGATTAATTTACCTGCAGGGAGAATTCTGGCGAAGTCTGGACCACTTCGATGTCATGAAAAGACTTCAGTGGAGCATGTGCCTTGGCAAAAATATAAAAAATAAAGAATTTCAACGATTAAAGACGAAATTTATAGTTTCATAAATCAATAGCCATTAAAAAGTATAAAACCTGCTAGTTATAGTTGAACCGATAGATCGCTTCTGTTTCACTGGTTAACCTTAATAATGTATTATTTTGAAGATAGTATGAACACACCGCTCTCTCTCGTTATTGACATGGCGCGCATTGCACGATGACACACAGCTCGTCTTCCCCACAACAGAGTTAACAGAGCATGCAGATACCAATGAAGGGTTGATCTGGTACCACCAAAATACCGTTTCGGAGACCGATTTGGTACCAATGCGAGACTTTCACAATAATAACTATCAAATCAAATTCTGTGATGGCCGTTTGCTGTTTGTCGGTTTGACCAGTTTACCAATCAACTCAACGAACACGCTGTTGTGGTTAATTTTTCGCCGTCCATCTGTTGTAACAGGGTAGTTTGGAATGTAGTTCTAAACTTCATTCTGAATTGGAAAATATCGGATTCTTTAACCATATCTGGCCTATGTGATTTGGGGTGTACCACAGCTTGAGGGAAAACTTCTCCCTTGCCCAAATAAGTTCGCTATCCCTGAAGCTGGGGAGATGAAAGTTGACGCATTATATCATTGTGCCAAGTTCTACCAGAAAAAATAAACTCAAGATGACCACATTGGTGGCATATTTCGGTCGTTTTTTCCGAGTTTTTATATTTATGAAAGTTCCTTTTCAAACACTGCATGTAGAAAAATGGTAAATACTCATCTGATCTGAAAATATTTTATGCACACTTTTATCATCAGAGAGAGACAAAATTGAAACAAGGCAAAACATCCCTTCTCTGGTACCCCCCACATGGCTGCTATTTTGAATTTACCCATAAGCCTCTGCTCCGGGGTTATTCAGCTGGGCTCAAAATATGATAGGCTACAGTCACAATGATTTAGCTCGCAGTTTGTCTCCACTTCGGAGCATCAGAGAAGAGTGGACTAGAGGTGGGACAATCCCAGGCCAAATAGATCTAATGATAATACTCATTTAACAAGAGAGAGAGAGAGAGAGATAATTGATGTTTAACTTCGCATTCAGCAATATACAACTTTATAGCGACAATCAAATAACAAAACATTGTTGCAGAAATTTATAAAACAGGGCTATTCCACCAAGCGCCTCCACTCAAAGTTTCTCAAATTTGGCGATACATATCGCATGCTGATAGCAAAATACGAACGTAAGGTGCAAGATCTATGGCGTTACGTTTCGAAACTTGTGTCTAATTCCGCTTAACCCGGGGCTAGGGGCCGTATGAACCCATGTACTTCAAGAACCTCACGGTGCTCATATGAACAGTCACAATCAAAGCGTGACTGAGATACATCTTTTGTACTTAATGACTCTATAAATTGAATATTGCGGACAATAGTCACTGATCAGCGATACGGATTTGATATTTTTGGAACATCATGATGTCTTGCCGGCATCATTGAAAACTGTTGACCGCTTCTCTCTTGCAGGAAACAAGCCTATGTTTATGTATACTATGATTGTCTTTTTGAATTTGGTGCTAATAATGTTATGTGGAAAATGGAATAGGTCTTTGGATTATGGACGCGGATATTCTCTAATGGACGACGGCTGGATTATGAATGACGGACTAGACGCTTGTAATTCTATGTATTTCAACAAAAATAAGTCAACGATCCAGCAATTCAGAAGTAATCAACATAACACACCAAAAACATGTACATACATTAAAACTTATGCAAAAAAAAACGATTTCTCGCAACCTAAAATACAGTCTTCTTCGACTAAAAAGATCTAAATTAGCTGCTCTTCATAAAAAGAATCTCTTACAATCTTAAAATCTATACAGTCGAGCATGATATGTTTCACTGTGAGATCTTCGTGGCATGGAATACACCTTGGGGCTGGTTCCCTTTATAGTAATGTTCGTGAGTTCAAATATACGAAGCACCAGTTTCAGTGATGAAGGAATCAAACTCACAAGCCTCAGAGTAAGGCATCAAGTCGTCAACCGTAAAGAGAGCATTAAAAAAGAGAGCATCTACAGCCGTGTGCTTCCAGAAGCAGTGTAAGCGTGCCAGAAGTACCCCCTTTCACTGCTTTCATAGAAATGATACTTTCAGCTCTACTGTTGGAAAATATATTCTAAAAGTAATTGGCTATTGACCTGATTAATTGTCATTTCGTTGACTGACATGTGGGTGAGGGGGACATTTCGTCCCCCCTAAATATTCGTCTCACCCCTTGAGCTGGGAGGGGGGCTTAAACTAACCACACTATACCCTTTGATCAAGCTCTACTAGGAAATGAAATTCCAAGATGGCCGCCATACTGACGTCACAGTGACGTCAATTTCCAAAAACAACTTTTTGGGACGATTTTTCGGTCAGATTTTTCGGTCAAACTTTTGTATTTATGTTTTTCTTCGCAGAAAAAAAACAGCATGATAAATCAGTAAATAATGTAATGTGATATGAAATAAAATAGATTTTATCCTCTTTCCCTAGCAGAAAAAACGGAATTTTGAAAAATAATGACGAAAAGATCACTTTTCTGTTACACTGAAATGGTCGCAATTTTGATTGATCTTCTGCTCGGGGGTAATACAAATAGGATCAAAATGATCACAATATGATTAACTATGAAGTCACGGAGATAGGGTAGCAAGTGTGATGGGGGAGGGGGCATAATGCCCCCCCCCCCCCACGTCAGGCCTGGCGTGTTAAAGTTTACAACTTACCACATGGTTTAAGTATCCTCCACCAAAAGCAATGACGACTATGTACGCAAAACTGGTCGTAAGCCAGAATATACTTGTAAGAAGAACAAAAGGGTCAGAGAGTATGACGTCATACCAAACAATGACGTACAGCTCCAACATCCCGATACACATACTGAAGCCAATGCCTGCTATATTAAATACACTGAGTGTGTCATCGGCTGTCTCCACAATTCGGCATATCGACTGGTGTCGTCGCCGAAATATTTCAATCCCGCAGTGAAGTTCGCTATCAGCTGCAATGGCTGCGCGGAACTCTTGTTGGAATATTTCAAATTCTTTGTAAACCACAGAACATATCAAGAAATAGAGACACAGGGTGAATACCCACGACGCGTTTAAGTAAATGTGAAAGACAAATGCAATACATCTAACGACAAACGCGAAACGGTGATCTGGTTGCATGGGAGAGATGGAAATATCCAACAACGGGGTAGCAAACAGCAGATATCCTGAAAATACGTTATTCAGGATAAATATTATCCAACCAATTAGGAGGAAGGTGAAAACTCGACGAGACATGGACTTTGTGTACGATAGGTCAGATTGTTCCTCGCCAACATCCGCAGTACTGCTTCGATTGGTCTTCATCAAATCTAACCATTTTGCCAAAAATTCTCTTAAACGGTTGTCATGGCCGCAAGCTTTGAAATTCACAGTGCAGTTGGTTGTGCCAATGAGATACCATAGATGGACAATGATTTTCAGAAAGAGGATGGGTCCGAACGAATCCTTGAGACTGTAGATGGAGAAAAACCGGAAGATGTTCAGCCACAGCAAAACTAAAACTACCACAGAATAGCCCTTGCTGAAAGTGGAGATCCATTTTCTGGAAGTCCACTTCTCGTGCGTCAAATGAAGAAGTCCGAACGAAGCCATGGTTACTACTAGTGGCTTACAGATCTGAAACGGCGACTGTTTGATGTACTTTTCCATCGTGTTTTCCTGTGCACCTTTTGGGTTAGTATCTCCTTGATTGGCGCCAATCTCAGGGAAACTGATAGCTTTGGGTAGAAATGGTGAAACTTTCACTATCTTCTTAAATGGCATGTCGATTCAATATTCTTTTATCTACTGTTCCCGTTTCCTTGCACGCAGTGGTCCAGTTGATGAAGTTCTTTCAAAGCAGTACTTTCAAAATGCTTGGCTCGGCGTTTGTCACAAGAACGTGACAATGCAGGCAATAAGATATCCTGTCCGTGACAACTAGAAGCACAGTAGCATTTCTCGTTTCTTTGAAGTCTAAATATCTCGTTCTTGTGTCAGTTTTGCACTCTCGCTTGCTCCAAAAGGCGCATGTACTCAGGATGAAATCACTAAACGCCTCTTCTGGACGTCTTCATCATTCTACATGATATGGAGCACACCACATATTTATTTGTCAAGTAATTAATATATATTCTGAACTTCACATTCAGCTGTGATCGATCGCACGTTTGCGCCATATTAGTCTTTTCCCCCTTAGTTAGCATGATGCAGCACTCTGCTCGTTTCAGACACACATTATCCGTTTGCACGTATCATACTTTCCGCTCGTATTTGTAGGTTTACACTAGATCCCCTTGGCGACATTGTTCAAATCCTCGTTTGTGCAACACCAAAGTAAAGAGTATGGAAATCGATTAATTCAATAGATTTCAATGTTTTGCCCATAATGATGTAAAATGCCCATGGTGAACTCATTCAAATGTTATTTACCTTGTGGACAATGTTATTTACAGTACGCCAAAAATAAGACATTAATTGATATGAATAGAGCAATGTTTACCCATACTTCCAAATATGTGTGTATCCGTATCTAACATTTTATCAGAAAACAACTGAGCAGCAAGCAGATGGTGTGAATCGGTGCCACGTTTTCAAATACGTTCTTTCAATGAACGAATTCACTGACCCGAAATGTTATCCAGATTAACGTATTGATGCTCGACATAATCGCTTCTTGTTTTGCCATATTATACGAAAGTGTTTCACAGCAAAAACAAAATTTGTACCAAAGTGGATAATAGGGACATGAATTTCATAATATAAGCCGCGGTCTCTTTCTCAAATCCGTTAGTCTTTTTCATTAGTATACATGATCAAATATAGTATTGCACAGATGTGCAAATTTTCAATCACTCCCTTGAACCTTTAAGCCAAGATGGCGTCCAACATGGCTGCCACTTATCCAAAAAGAACATCACGATATATAGGACACCTGTTTTATTCACCTGTTTTGTTGTTCTTCATACATGTGCTGAGCGAAATGAATGTTAAACAAATAATCCATGCTGAATTGACTGGTACCGGTATCTAGCAGCCAGAGACGCATCAAGTAGATTACCTGGGTACCAGCCCGATTCCTCACGAGATTCGATATGATACTTTAGTGGGTATCTAGACAGTAGAGACATTTGGTTGCCAGGTAGATTATTCTTGGCTTGGATATACACGGGCGTATATCGTGTATCACACTCTTATCTGATATACTGTTTTCTCCACTAATTGAAAACATTACTGCGATGTTTTGGCTATAATCTGGTGCCAGTATACCATTGCTGGAATCAACTGGAGAATCGTAGGGATGCCTGAAGGGGTCTCCAGCAACGCTACCTCCCACAATACCCCAAGTGGGATCAAGACGATTCCGAAAGGGTGAATCAAGTGGATTCGCAAAGAGAGTTAAGTGGATTTCCTAGAGTATAGAGCTGATTTATTTGGAGACTCTTGAAAAGACCTTTGCTGGAGACCCCTTCAGGCTACGATTTCGCTTTTCCTCTCGGCGTGGGGGAGAAGACAATAATTTCCGTCGTATGCGCATACTGAAGGAAATACAGGGTTTAACCTTTAAACTTTTTATCTGATCGGGGTGATTTTAAGCCAACATGCATTAACTTGATGAACGACATGCCATTCACACATTTCATACGACTCAACATGAATGCTATTTAGAATTATTCAGGGCACAGGGCATTGAGGGCACAGGGCATTAAATAATGAGACGCTTGAATTGTGATCAATTGAAACTTAAATGGAAAAATAATACTTTGAAATGTGGGTGTTTCCACGTCCTTCATCAGATTCAGACGACCCCACACAGACAACAGTTTGAATTTAACCATTATCCGGAACACCAAGAAATGTAAATGTTACTTAATGGGTTTGAAAAATATGCTTCGCGATGAAATAGCTAAGTATTGATGATTTTGGACATTTTGTTGAAATATAAGCGTTTAAATCAATGAATTGCGTGAAAAATACAAATTTCATATCACCCCACATTGACTTCATTTAGAAGTTAACCTTTATCTGGGGCGCTATGAACCATGCAATTTCGCATATTCCTGAAGTATACTAGAAATGCTAAAGAAATTTTAAACTCAAGTAGTTTTTGCGAACACTCAACGTGGCCAATATGCTTTTTCATTTCCACAATTATACAAATTACAACACATACATGTATAAGCTAAGGAAGTGGGAAGAGCCACATGACTTCGCAGTATAGTTTTCCGGTTAATCTATTCTAAAGCACTACCAAGAATCGTTAACATACCAAGAATCTAACGATTCTTGGTAAAAACAATCATGATAATTCTTCACGTACAGTATGCCCATTTGGAGCCTAGCATTCGGTAGAATCTGAGTGAAGATTCTCAACGCTCAAACCATTCCGAGTATAAATCTAATATTGACGCTATGGAAAACAGTGAATGGAGAAATTTGATTTCGAGGGTCCGCTAGACGCGTCGACCTAAGGACCACAGAATGCATGTGTTAAAGTAAGGGATATCTTTCCGAAATGAAAACCATCAAAATGACCTGGGATACAATATTGGGGATAATACTATATATCCCAGTTATAACATGCCAGCTGATTGACCGACTGATCCGTTTTGGCAAGCACGCGTTTTCCAAAGTGCCAAGTAGAGATGGTACTTAAGTGTGTCTAATCCAGGAAACCCAGGATCAGCCGCGTGGTGTATATCAAATGCATCATATATGCGGTATTTGAAATACATTATTGATGACTTGAGTAGTGAATATATTACAAGGAAACGAACAAAGCAAAATCGAAGAGTCATTGCAAGATTACCTTTTTAATGTTGCATTAAATTGGCTAATTCTATAGAATCGAATAGGAAAACCAATGGGTAGCAATCACGATCTCCATTTATTAAAAAAAACAATGTTGACCCAACGCGAAAATAAAGATAATTTCGGTATTTCATAGACCTGAATGGCACGTGAACCGAGCTCAACGATCTCATATTGAAATTCAAGATAAATTGACCCGAACAATACATCATCTATCGTTCATATCACTTCAGTTATTTTGCTTGCTTGTAGCCTGCTTAAATTTTTGTTTCAAGAGTGTCACACGAAGAAATGATATCGATTATTTGTGTCAAGATGCTTTATGGACGATGGGCGCCAAGGAAATTTCGGATTGACCGTCTGTCTTGAGATTTCTCGAAGTTTCGAAATTTCTGTTGAATTTGGAAGCAGGACAGTTAAATCTTTCGCATATAAGTATAATGGATAAGATATACTTATTATTGATTATGTTCATTGAACATTAAGAGCCTGTAATACGAATTTCCCGATAAATGCTTCTGCGAGTACGGACCCGGAAAATTCAGAATATCGAGGGCTTTAATGAACTTCGAAAGTTTCTGTGTATAAGAGTGAAACAATGATTATAACATGTTTAACCTTCGCCAAAATTGCATGTCATGGCTTTCGCCACAAGTCCACAATGGACACTTAGTGTAAACAGGGTAATCAGACTCATTAAATATCCCTGAAGTGGGGATAATACATTTACTAGTCATTAAGTAGTGTTGATTCAGTCAAGAGTCAGTGAGGGGACTTTTAATGATGCTGCAAATATCAGATAGTTAAGCGGCCATGTATATTTATTAATTTATGATATTTGGTTAGTACGTAGGCGATAGATAATGAATAAACGATTTGAGCGAGTTTCAAAACAGTTTTATTGACAAAGCGTTGGACTGGACTCAAACGTTTTGTTGAATCTGCATTCAATCAACAGATCGAGATGTTTGATACTTAGCCTTACATTTGTTTATATTTATTTTTTATTGATTCAGTAAATAACCAACGAACCGAGATCAATTACAGGCTGTTAACCTGACCAAACTTTCTACCGTATCTCCGGAACTACAAAAACTTGATAGCTGACACTCCGTGACTTTGTAGCTTACCATATTGGAGTCATTTTGAGACTATTAGCATAACCTCCCATGCAGAGGATGATGAGTAAATTCAAAATGGCGACCACGCGGGTACCAGAAAATTGATGTTATCATCATCTATCTTCAAAATTTCTGCTTTTCTGCGAGAAAAAGTGAGCCAAATTTATACAGAAAAGCAAACACTTTGAAGAAATATGACGAAAACATCACTTTTTCTGGTACCCCACATGGCCGCCATTTTGAATTTACCCATGATCCTCTGCTCGTGAGGTTCTACAAATAGGCTCAAAGTGACTCTAATATAATAGCCTATAACGTCACGTATAAGTTTCAGCTCTCTATTTTTTGGCGTTACGGAGATATCGCAGAAAGTTTCGAAGGGGGGCAGTTTGGCCCTCCCCTCCCCCAGGAACGGTAGAGTTAGTGAGGGAAGGAAGAGGGGGGGGGGAATCAGGGGATGTTTTTTGGTGATGCTAAGACATATGGATTCAGTCAAATGCATAGAATCGCGTTGAATCAACATGCTGAAATTTTGTGTAATTTTTGAAGAAATATGGCGAAAATATAACTTTTCTAGTACCCCCATGGCCGCCATTTTGAATTTACCCCTGATCGCCTGCTCGGGGGGTTCATGCAAATAGACTCAAAATGACCCAAATATGATAATCGGAGAAGTCCCGGAGTTTCAGCTCTCAATTTTTTGTCGTTCCGGAGATACGAGCAAAAAATCAACAGGGGATTTGGGGGGGGGGCGAAAAGTGTCCCCCCCAGGTCAGGTAGGCTTGTCATATTAAGAGGTTCGATCCTATTACTTTTTCTACCTGTGATCGCATCCCATTAGTTTGTACACTGCCGAATCCCACGTGTGTCTCATTTACTCGCCTCTTACGACAAGCTATCTGAGCGGTAGAGTAGAGCGCATCTTTACTATATCAATATCATCTGGTAATAATATGTGTGCAAATAGGATTTAACCAAAAATGCATTCATGGAACAAAAATAATATTTAAAAAAACCCTCAGCACTAACCGATTATTACAAAAACAAGAATTTCAGAACATTTATTTCTTTGAGTTTGAATGTGCTGACTCCCACTGCAAAAAAATGTATGAGGTACTATTCATTTCGTATACTAATTGGAGAAATAAGAAAAACCAGGGAAGGCAATGGATATTATTTTTTCATTAACCAAATGGTTTTCTCACAGATTTAAAGTAACGAGACATCCTGAAGGATCTTGGCGCCCACCATTGTCCGATAATTGTAAGATAATGACAAGAAGATCCTTTTGTCCATTGTTACTAAGAAAAAACGATTGATTTGTAATTTTGTTTGCGGAATTTCGAATTTGAGCGAAAAAGATCGAAAAAGAGATACTGAAAAACGCCAAGATATTATCTAAGTTTCAGGAGTTTCAAGATTTCTAGAAACTGTACTTGATGTCGGTTGTTATAGTACAAGTGAAATGAGCAAAGATAGTGTGAAGTGAATGTCCAGAGGATCCTTCGTCTTTGTTTTGTAGCACTTTTTTTTGCAGGTGTCATCCTTGGGTACTGGAAGCGAAGACAAATTTCTTTGACACTTTGGCATGAGCTATGAAACATACTTAAGATTTTATAATTAGGAACGAATGCTAATTCTGTTCTGTTTACTGGGCTAGTTTGAGATATCTCTTTTAAAATACCATGCTCGAAAATAGTACGATGGTACAAACTTAATACTGAAGGGATCCGGTCCGAGCAGTAATGTTGAAACTTTGAAAGTGTCTGAATCCTGATTATCTCCCTCGGATCGAAATACGCAGTAGTCTACAGTTGTCGAGTTGTGACGTTGCGTCACAAGAGTGACATCCCTTCGTGTAGCCGGTCAGTCGGCAGACGAAACAGTAGGGCAGTTCACTTGCAACGGCATCCAGTAAAGTAAACTCATTTAAAATTTGAAGAAATACATTTTAATTCAGAATCATTTGAACTCCTTGATATAGAAGGTGAAGATATGGATACTCTCTAAAGTAAATATATAGAATATGCCCCAACGTTTGATCCGCCGACTCTTTTGATGCAACTTCACAACTCGGGGAATATCATATTAATTTGAAGCGTCACTTGGGTTTCCGAATCGAACCAAAAAAGTTATTTTGCACAACTAGGCCCCATGTGGGACCTGTGTACCAAATTTAAGAAAGATTCATGCAGAAGTTTCATTGGGAAATTCAAGATGGCCGCCAAATGGCCATATTGGACTTGCCAATCGGACCGAAAAGGGAATCTTGCACAGCTAGACCCAAAGGAAAACCTCTGTACCAAATTTGAGAAAGACCCATGCAGTAATTCCTGAGAAATCACGATAAAGCTTCATGGAGAAATCCAAGATGGCCGCCTGGTGGCCATATTGGATTTTGGAATCGGATCAGAAAAGCTATCTTGCACAACTAGACCACAAGGGAAACATGTGTACCAAATTTGAGAAAGATTCATGCTGTACTTCCCAAGAAATCACGATAACAAATTTTCAAGGGGAAATCCAAGATGGCTGCCTGGTGGCCATATTGGGTTTTCAAATCGGACCGGAAAGACTTCTTGCACAACTAGACCCCAAGGGGAACCTGTGTACCAAATTTGAGAAAGATCCATGAGGTAGTTCCTGAGAAATCGCAAGAACAAGGTTTCATGGGGAAATCCAAGATGGCTGCCTGGTGGCCATATTGGGTTTTCAAATCGGACCGGAAATGGTTTCTTTCACAACTAGACCCTAAGGGGAACCTGTCTACCAAATTTGAGAAAGATCCATGCTGTACTTCCTGAGAAAGGACGATAACAAATTCTCATGAGGAAATCCAAGATTGCTGCCTGGTGGACATATTGGATTTTCGAATCGGACCAGAAAAGGTATCTTCCACAACTAGACCCCAAGCGGGACCCGTGTACCAAATTTGAGAAAGATCCATGCAGTAGTACCTGAGAAATCGCGATAACAAGATTTTATGAGGAAATCCAAGATGGCTGCCTGGTGGCCATATTGGATTTTCGAATCGGACCAGAAAAGGTATCTTGTACAACTAGACCCCAAGGGAAACCTGTGTACCAAATTTGAGAAAGATCCAGGCAGTAGTTCCTGAGAAATCGCGATAACAAGATTTCATGGGGAAATCCAAGATGGCTGCCTGGTAGCCATATTGGATTTTCGAATCGGACCAGAAAAGGTATCTTGCACAACTAGACCCCAAGGGGAACCTGTGTACCAAATTTGAGAAAGATTCATAAAGTAGTTCCTGAGCAATCGCGATAACAAGAATTGTTTACGGACGGACGGACTGACGGACGGACGACGGACGACGAACGACGGACCACGGACGAAAAGCGATTTGGCTAAAAATGTAATTTTGTTCTATTTGTTTTTTTTTTTTTACATTCAGAAATTGAAGTAAAATGGAGTTTGAACTGATTTAATGGAAACGTAATCTTTTATGTGGAAATTCATGTTTTCGACCTTTTAGGGTGAGGAAATAAAAGTGTCCTATTAAGGGCCATTATATAAATACACATGTAAATTGATATAGTATTACACGCCTCGTTATTGTATCACAACTTCCTTTTCATGCTTAACAAATTTTGTATCTCTGCGCATGTACATTTATTAGCGGTTAAATAGATATTCATGCATTTATCTGGTGGAATACGTATTATATACATCCAAGCTAATGCTGTGTTATTATTTCAGAATGTCTTCATTCTACGTTATGCTATCCTTTCATAATCCTGGGATCCTACAAACCATGTACTATGTGAGATTTAATGAAAAGAAATGGAACTACACACAAATACATTGTAGCTCATAATCTTGCCATTCAATTAGTCACGTTCCGTGTTTACGATAGAAGTGAAGAACGTTTCAATATTTCCTTTGTTTGGCAGTATTTTGAGCACCTGTATACATGTAACTGTTTATCATGTCGTGTATAAGATCCGACGGTAATGAGATTATGACTCTCAGAACAATACAAATTTCCCATTCCTGGTGGTATTTGATCGTTTTACCATTGGGAGGGGATTATCGGTTGAGAGGGGGGATGGGGGAGGGGGTATAAATTGACCATGGGGAATTGTCCTGGAGAAAGGAGGTCTTCCCTTTTACCGTAATTTTTTCCTTAGTGTGTTGCGTTTATAAACCGAAAATATAATTTCCTCTCGTTTACTTTAAAAGTTATTAGCTTGAGAGAGAAAATACTGAATTTTCATATTCTCAATTTTCACCGAGAAGAGATTTGTCAAAAAAATATTACGAGTATTAGAAAATAAGCATTTGTTTGTTTTTGCAATTTTTGGCGATGTTCTTGAAGGGAATTCCCTTCAGATATAAAATATTACACCTTTAACCAAAACGAGGCTTACATATCGAAATGCGGTAGGTTTGATCCAAAATGATACTGAAGAATCGTTTTGGTTAAAGGTGTCATATTTTCATAATATTGAAATATGTCAAAACGCTTTTAATGCTCTGAAAGGGTGCAGTTCACCACCATTCGGCACAAGATTCCTCAAGTCGATAGTTGTAGCAGCTGCTTGGCCGAATGGATACAGTGTCGGACTACAGATTAAAAGAAAACGACCATTTTGGTTCGAATCCCCAAATCCTCGATTTTTCCCCCCATTTATTCTCTCATCTTCATTTTGGACTTTAAAGTGCAATAGTGACGTGAAATAAAGACAGCGAACCCCTAACGTACATAATCCCTTATTTTATTATAATTCGTGAATAGAATTGCACACAAACAACTCCACACACACAGTCAGACCACTTGTTCAGTATTTGAATATTCTGACGATCCAGCAGAGCAAAACATTAATTGTTACACATATACAATTTCGTCTTAGGGCAGCGAAAAGTTGTAACTATTAATTGAAAAGTTATACGGTTAAACTTGTCTTATATCAAGGCCTTTATTAAGGAAATGATCTTCAACAAGTGGTGACGCTTGTTTTCCCAAGTGATTATGCATGTGCCAATATGTTTTTTTTTGCAGTTACTTCCTTAATTATTGTTCGCAGAACTTTTGGCAGTTATTTTTCAGTTTTCGAGTCGGTTTATATATTAGTATAACTGATTATTGTTCGTAAATATCTGGGTCGTTCATGAAAATACTAATGGTAACCATATGAGAATACATGCATGAACCAGAATTTCCCATTAGACTGGCCTCGCCTGTCTGACAAAGAGTTGGGGAATACCTGAGCATTACGTCACAATTTACCGGTGGGTTCGGAGCGAGACAATGGAGCAGCAGAGAGCGACTCTGAAGGGAAAAATATCCATCTAAAGCGAACACCTCCTTTATCAGGTGGAATACGTCCTAAGATAATTGCCTATAGAGGGGAGATTGTCCTACAGATGTTCAGCTACTGGTGCGTATAATTTCACTTTGCCCTATCTTATAACTCATTTGAACTGGTGATAGATGGTTTATTTTTATGTAGTATTTGATGAATTATATATTATTCTAAGCATAATTACACTTTCACTGAATACTGGGAAAATATAGTAAAATTGTGTCAGGAATCGCCAGCTCAAAATATTTTCGTGGGTTAAAAAAAATAGGGCAAAATGAAATCATACGAACCAGAATCTGATCAGTTGAAGTCACGGGTTGCTCTTCTTTCTTATCTCAATATTGTGCAATAGGCGGATTGTTATCAATCAAGTCATTATTATGCCTTAAAAGAACTTGTGCATTCATGTCAGTCATACCTAATCATAGGCTGACTCTCCGGCGTAGACTGAAATCCATATCATATTTGTTATATTCAGTTTGAAGGTTATCAATTTGGTATAGATTCAAAATATTGAATTCGGGAGATCACACACGATTTTCAGATAGCTTTACGCTGAAACGACTAGACCGTTGCACCACTTTCACAGTTTATTAGTTTTAAGAGAGTAGCTCACGTTCATGGGCTTTTGGAGCTATATTAGAGGGATTTCTGGATTTTTTTCTAAACAGGCTGAATTTTCTAGCACTAGTATCCAGACAGTTCGCAATAGGGTGAATATAAATAAGATATTGATATCTTCAACGGTCTGGCTGTGAAGAATGTTCCTTAAGCCCGGCGCACACGAGAGCTATCAGCTGAGCTGACCGCCTCAATTGCCTCTCAGCTCAGGGGCTAGCTCTCGTGTGGTTTCAACGCACACGGTGAGCAAAACGATCCCCGATTCCCGCAGAACGCCTTCTTCGAGATCATGTGATCTTCGAGATCATATGATCTTTCATGTGACTGGGACCGCCAAAATTAAAATGGCGGAGAACGACGACGCGAAGAAGCTTCTGTTTTTATTACTTTTGAGACGACGGCGTCGTCGTTGGAGTGCCCTTTGTCGAACAACGTGGACCAGGAGTTGGATTCAGCGAAGGCAAAGACAGGGGGTGTTTATGAACCTGATTAGAGAGTTACATGAAGAAGATCCGGAAATGTTCAGGAGGTACCACCGCCTGGACCGTAATTCGTTCCAAACCATTTTAGCGATGGTAGGCCCAATCATAAGGAAACAGGAGACGATCATGCGAGCAAGCATAACTCCTGGCGAAAGGCTTGCTGCTACAATACGATTCCTCGCGACAGGTATGTGATAAATGAATGTAGGTCATTTCCCCCCCTCCCCCTCCACCTCCCCTGTCATGTGCCCCCCTCAGCCACACCCCCTGGACATATTCCCCGTGGACATATTTCCCCTGTCATATCCCCCCTTATATTTACTTGTCCATTCAGCTGTTGTGGGTTAAATATTTAGGTAATTTTTCTTCCAGTAAAATGATGCCAATTTTTATTTATCATAAACTGTTACAGGAAAAGACAAATGTAATTCCATCAATAAATTATTTTCTTCACAGAAATATCTTTAAGTACCGTAGTCTTAGATAGGCACAAATTTTACCAACCAATGCATCTCAGGTTGGGGAGGGGGTAGCTAACCTGCTAACAATTGGTTACCTCCTCCCCAACCTGACCCTTGCATTCTGACTTACCTGGAGATTAGGGGATTACCTGCTCACACAGAAGATGGATTAATCTTAAAATTCTAATATTAAACTCACCTGTACCAGTTATTCTCCAATCAATAGGAAGCTAATAAATATATAATAATTTAAAAAGCTTAATCTATCTACCTATCAATTATAATTGTGCCATTCAAATAATTGTGTTACTTTTATTTGTTGGTAAAATTTCTGTCTATATCTGTGAAGAAAATAATTCATTGTTAGAATTACATACCTAAATATTTCCCACAACAGCTATATGGACAAGTAAATATAAGGGGGGATATGACTGGGGGAGGATATGACAGGGGGGGAATGACAGGGGGGGGGGAGAACATGACAGAGGGGGGGGAGGCATGACTGTACTCCATAATAAATCTCCACTGTTGTTTAATAAAGTGAAACTCCCCCCCCCCCCACCCAACTTCGAGGTTAAGTGGGGACTTTGCGATTGGGAGTTAAAATGCCCACCCATGGGCAACATATTGCAGTGAATCCCAACCTAAACCCCCAAAAAACAAATACACTTAATGTCCCATCTCCAGGTAAATTATTTACTAACCGACATAAGATCATGTGGTCATAGTAAACATTTATTTTGAGAATGAATATTACAGCAAATACCATTGACCTCTTTTCATTTTCAGGTGAAACATTCAGGAGTCTTTCCTTCCAGTTCAGATTGGGAGAACGAACTTTGTCTACCATTGTGGATGAGACATGCCAAGCATTATTCATTGCAATGAAACAACAATATTTGAAGGTAATATATTGACATGATCAGAAGTCCATCAAGTTTGATGGACTTCTGACATTATTTATTCCAATCAGTGAAAATCAAAACCAAATTGAAATCATCAATGTTTGGCACATAATACATCCAGAGTACGGTAACACACTAAACTAAAAAATGCAGCACTATGCAGCACAGTCAGAAAAGGAGATGGTATGATAAGGCGGCATAGTTTGGCTTATATGTGGTCAGTTCAAATCGAAAAAATAAAATGTCTGGAAAATAATAATTGTGTTTTAATGTAACGACAAGAGTAAATATATGTACACACTATGTGAAAGTTCTAGATTGATTGCATTATGATTATGAAATTGAAATCCGCAGCATGTGCTATTTTAAAGTTGAACAGGAAATTAATACATGCAAAAATCCAAAATTCAAAAGTCCAAAAGTTTACAAATGAAAGAGTGTTTGACTCTCATGTTCAACATGAACATGAGAGGGCATCATTTGTTGCTCATAGAGCATTTGTTGGTCATGAGGCACCTGTTGCTCATGGGGCATCTGATGGGCCTGATAGACCATCTGTTGTTGAGAGAGTTGATGAGATATCTGTTGCTGAGGGGGGGTCCAAGGGGGGTACATTTGACTACTGTGGGCTAAAGAACCCACTTGGGCCTCGTACACTATGCCGCTTATTCTGTGCTGGGCGATGTGCCTCATCCTCGGATCAAGCTGTTTTAAGGACTCCGTGATATATCGCCCGAATACTTCCAGCTCATCGCCTTGCTCACAGGGTTTGGCTTTTTTTTGAGCAAGGGAAGAGGCCAATCCCTTGATTAGTTCGTATTCCTCTTCCTCGCGTTTTTTTTAAAGAGATTTTGGACGAGGCTTAATGGGCAGCTTAGTTGATGTTGGTGGTGGGGGTGGTGATGCAGCCGTTGAGTCATCCTCATCATTGTCATCATCATCGTCACCTTCTTCACCTTGGTCAATAATTGCTGTTGGTTCGCCATCAGTCGATGGAGTAGCTGGTGGCTGAAATATGAAATATATGAAATATGTACATTGTAAACTATTTTGAAATGCAAAAGTTACTTGATAATTGTCAGTCATAGTAAATTTTGTCTATTTTCAGTACAGGAACATGGCAAACACAAGCTCCCTGGAGATTTTATGACCGACTTCTAACAACTATAAAACCATAAAAATAAAATCGTATATACAAACATATATACAACATAATTATCACAGTCCGATATCACAGATTCATATAGCTGCTCGAAATACAATATCGAGAACACTAAGTACTGATGACATATAGAATGAATCTTTGACATTTTGGCATGCGAGATTTGAGTAAGTGACATTTCGGTACCTTTTTCTACAGGCAAATTATGCTAAAAATAAAGATTTTCACATTATTTCTATAACAGATGTTAAACAAATAAAAAGACAATTTTAAGGGTTATCAAGTCGTAGCATCAAAGGATGAAGATTATCCGCAAAAAGTTTCAGCAACTATGCAGTTGGTTGTTGTCATATTAGGCAAAAACGAATCACAAGTTATTATTAAGCTGCATGTACATAATGTGTGACTGGGTTTTAGATACTTTGTAAATATTGATAGCCCTTAAAATGATGTGCTTATATGTTGAACATATGTTGAAAAAAAAGAAGGTGAAAATATTGAGTTTTGCACTATTTAGCCTGAAAAAAGGTTGCCGAAATGTTGCGTGGATTAATATACTGCCACCATAAAAGAACAGGTGCATTCATTCCCATTCCATACATTAATCAGTTTCTTAAAATCGCTCTTTGCTGTTGCTCTCATATGTTCGGGGATATCATTCCATAATTAGGCATTTTTTAATATGCCGCACTGTACGGATTCTATATGTTTTCAGCTGTTCGTTAATTAGCAAATATTAATTCTATATTGTAATTTTTTTTTCAGGCTCCAGTTTCAACAGAAGACTGGCTGAAAATATCTGAGGAATTTCACGTAAAATGGAATTATCCTTGTTGTATTGGTGCCCTTGATGGCAAGCACATAGCCATTCAGCAGCCTGCTGATTCAGGGTCAGAATTCTTTAATTACAAGCATTTTTTCAGTGTTTTACTTCTGGCTCTTGTGGATGCAAACTACAAGTTTATCTATGTGGATGTTGGGGCATCTGGCCGTGCCGGGGATGCTGGCGTATTTGCAGACTCGTCCCTGAAGAAAGCCTTGGTTAACAGTAAACTGAGCTTGCCACCACCAGCACAGATAGATGGCATACCACAGCAGAAGATCGAGTACCACATAATTGGAGATGATGCCTTTCCCATGTCCAAAAGAATAATGAAGCCATTTCCACAAAGAAATTTGGATAAGCCTATGCGGATCTACAATTATCGTTTGTCCAGGGCGAGGCGTGTTGTTGAAAATGCTTTTGGCATTCTGGCCAATCGGTTCAGGGTATTTTTGACCACTATTATCCTCTCGCCGGATAAAGTACAAAACCTCGTTTTGGCCTCCTGTTGTCTCCATAACTTTCTGGTGGAAACCAACAAACACACGTACACAAGTGCCCTAGATGTGGAAGATACTCAGCAACATACATTCACAGCTGGTTCCTGGAGAAATGACCCAACCCTCACCGGCCTGCCAGCAAGCACAGATCGGAACCCCAGCAAACATGCCAAGGAACAACGAAAACAACTCATGAAATATTTCTCTTCAGACGCTGGATCTGTCCCATGGCAGGAGTACATGATCAGTGTCTAATGGTGAATGTGACTTTGTATCTTGTCCATTCATCGGAGTGCAGATGGTATTTAAACCTTCAACAGAGGATTCGTTTTGTTACAGCAGACTGGATTAGTCTAAAATTTCAGTATAATAGCATACTGTATTATTAACTTGATACCTGAGTATTTGAAAAGCTTTATGCCCAGGATGTCAATGCCTTCGCATATTCTGCATTGGGCATCATGTTAACATATTTAATAAAATACATGTGATGAGTCAGCAGTATTTGAAGGTAATGTTATCATATACACATGTTGGAGTGATTTTATTAATTGATACATTGTATATATAGACAAAAGGATCATCTTCCTTAGAATTATTATCTCGATATGTAGAAAAATATATAACATTTCTCTAGATTGTTATTATTATGGGGGAAAACTGGGAGGGGCGGGGCTTGGGTTATTAAAGCTTACAACAATATTGGCACGTATATATATCCTTCTCCGGTGCATGGGGGGCGTATCCTGCCAACCAACGATTATGCGTTTAGTGCTCGCTTTCTGTAATATGTCGGTTTCAACTTTAATTGTGAATTGTTTGTCGGGCTTGTTTGTATTGTTTCCACTCCTATGTGGGTGCCTTTGTGATTTGAAGTCCGCTTTTTATATGAAAACGCACATGTACACGTGTCCAGTGTTCTAACATATGTTCGAAACTTTCATCAGGACGTATTTTGGTCTCCATTTAAAGACTTACATGAACTCTTGAGGTCAATCTTGGACCATGTTCAAGTTTTAAGGCGAGTGATCTGGCACTTTTCAGGCAAGTGTGAGGTGAGTGCAAGTATGACCTCTCCTCGAGAGCAGAGAATGTGTTAAATAATTTCGCTCAAGTGTCAAGACACACTCTAGAATTTTTCAGTGACAATGTAATAAAACTGACTGAGTATATATTTATCAGATACGAATCTCTTACTTCCCAATATGACAGGACTGTTCATGTTCACTGCAAAATCAGTAAATCAGTGAGAATTAAACAGAAAAGTTCTTAACTTGATTTAGCATGTTTATAACATTGAATAAGGATATGTTACGCTTTAATGCAGTTGATCAAAGAAATCCTTAAAAAGGATGAATAAAGCCAATCTAGATACACACTGAAATATCCCCTTCGAAAAAACTGAGATGTTCAGTTAAATAACAATGGATATGATTGATCAAAATGTGCTTCCCGGCTTATTTTGGTATTTTGGGGGCATTTTCATGGAGGATTCTCTCCTGTAGCAAAATGACACTTCAAACCAAAACCATTCGTGGTTCTTTCCAACAAACAAACTTCCTAATATATTGTGTGACAAAATTGTTTTGGTTTGAGGCGTCATACTTTTGCTATAAGAGAAAACCTCACCAAATGCCTCAAAAATAACATATCGGGCCAGGGAACACATTTTGATCAATGATATATTCATTTTTATATTACGGAGCATCACAAAATTTTCGAGGCTGATATTTCAGTATGTGAACTTGAAGAAAAATCTGATTATAGGCAGGTTTTGGATTGGAAAAAATTTCAGATTTATTACTGTCACACACAAGGGAGTTTTCCCCGTATTGTCGTCACATCATTTCAAGATGCATGCACTTACTGAAAGGTCCAAGTTAGAGACCGTGGTTCGACCCCCACAATAAGGTGCCAGAAACTGTAATTTCTCTAACAACCACAGGGTCCTTTTTGTTACGTTTTTTCTGGCACTTCCACTGCTTGCTGGTTTTTTGGCCTTTGTATAACTATTACGCAATAGCCGTAGTTTATTTTTCACCCAATCCACTGAAAACAAGGGAATTCATTACATCAAGAGTATATCAGTTACTGTACGTACAGTATATAGTATATTTCTTTTATAATAGAGGATATGCAGGGGAACCGAAGGTGGGGCAAAATTAGTTTAAAAGGTGGTTATAATTAGCTAAATCATAATCGTCAAATGTGTCCCACCACCTGTATTGGACTGTAACGAATTTTAGACGCCATATTCAACACTTCTTTCATTTTCCTCCGACTTTTCCACACATTGGTAAATATCTTACCCATAAGGCAGTCATGGTTTGATAATTAATAACCATATTATCGAGAGCAAGTAGTCGTGTGTTTTGCTAACATTATCCTGATTCGTTTTTGTTTTTGTGTTTCCTATTTGGGCAAAACGGAACCCAGGTTATCCATTTTGCCCCACATGGCGTTCCGTTTTGTCATTACCAGTGGGGTCAAACGGATCATCAATCAAAGATTTTGTTTGCCCTATAGACTTAAAAATACCTGGATAAACATCATTTTGTCGCTTTAATTTTAAATACCAAGTACGCACTTTTAAAAGCACTTCACATATCATGGCCATAATATATAGACCACAAGGGATCCCTCAAAGTTAGGAGTTCCGTTTTGCCCCGACTTCCCTACACCTAAAATCATACACAGTTCGCCAGAAGTTGGAGTACACGTAAGGAAGACCTGATAACGAGTACGCAAATTCATTTATCCAGTGAAAAAATACATGTAATAGAAATAATGCACAAAAAAATCAGTCACCAAGAATAGGCCACAGCTTCTCAGAGAGCTTATCGTAAGAGGCGACTAACTGGTGCACCCGTGGGGTTCATGGGTGTGAAAAGGAATGGGACCCCTCCCGTGAGACCCCAGGTGATGACAGAGCTATACACTACACAAAACT